>QEOT01124114.1:69999-105753 GCA_003123785.1 Pterocarya stenoptera
TTTCTCTTAAACATGTAATATTCACCTTGTCTTGCTCTGCTAGAATTTCTGTTATTTCGTTTATATAATGTTGCCGAACTATTAAATCATAGGATTGGTTACTTTGGATTCCATTAAGCCACATCGAAATTTGGCTATTCGACCATTCAAAGCTGTTGGGTAATTCTGTTGTTTTCTCCAGTTTTTGTGTATGACAGGAACCAGATGAATGTGCTAGAGGTGAACAAGACGGACTATGAGACATGCAATTCTGATCATCCTCTTCACAATTGGACTACAGGAGCTGGAAGGGATGTGATTCCACTAAATGTGACTCGACATTATTACATCATTAGTGGCAAGGGGTTCTGCTATGGAGGAATGAAGCTAGCTATACGTGTGGAAAACCTGCCACCTCCTCCCACAACTTCCCCTTTGAACGAGAAGAGCAGTTCCCCTAGTTTAACTTCCAGAAGCAAGATTGTTTTGCCAATGGTTTTTGCTATTGGAGCAGTATGGGATTCATTTCTCCGGTTCTGGTACTAAGCATGTTGATCTTCAAGATTTAGCGTTTTCTTGAGGGTATCAAAATTACTTTTTAGACAGTCTCTAGCCAGTTTGTGAAAGGAATTGAGTTGTCTCCCTCTTTGGTGTTTCTTTTGTGGGGTAATTTATTTTGTGCTGTTTTTCCTTTCATGGTAGTTGGCCTTCAAAATTGTCAATTGGGTGTTGTTACTGATTAGGTAGTGACTGAGTTGTCCGACATAATGACTGTAACAGTGAAGTGGTTTTATTTTCTTTAAAAGAAGAAGAAGAGCGAAATGGTTTTATTTGTTGGAGGATTCAGATGCGTAATACGAGGAGCTTTTCTTTTCTTTTCTTTTGTCTTGTAATTTGTGCATCTGCTTGCAAGTTTATGAATCAAATGGATATGTGGGGCCTTGAACCACGTGGTTGACAGGTTGTTTTACCTTGCCAATTTCCCCCCCCGGGAATGTACTGCTGCTGCTACTTGATGGCCCAAACATGGCCACTCATATTGATGTAAATATATCATATACTCATCCAAGGGCTAGCATATGAGAGAGAGAGAGAGAGAGAGAGAGAGAGAGAGAGAGGGTCCAGACTCCAGGCCATCCTGGTCCTATGCTGCCACTCGAAATTGCACAAAAAGTAAAGTGTATAACTTTACTCGATTAAATGGCATCATGATTTCATAGCAAAAAATGCGCCATTTCATCATGTCTTTTAAGGCAGCAACAAGCTTCTTAATATAATAAGTTTGAAGACTCAAAAGTAAGTAGAATTTAAACAATTGATCTTAATTTAGGAAAACAAAAACACTCGAGCCCTGAAAACTGATTAATGGATTATAATATGAAAGGAATGAACAAAAAATATTTAATTGTTATAATTAATATCAATGAATCATGATCAGTTACACCAAATAATATGAATTCCGATTCCCCCTCTAATTGATTCGTAGAAGACAACTCACATCCATATCCTCGTTCAAATCCACGAGATACAGCTAATTAATCATCCTCCGCCACTCCCACCTACGTTTAAATGCCAAAAACCCAGATCACATACCCATATTAGCAAATTCCTTTCCCTTTTGCTTCTTAGTGCAAGGGAAGCAAACTAGCTCTTAACTTCAGTTGCCATAAAAGTTAACTCTACGCAAAATTTTAACCCCTCTGATCACATGATTAATGTGTCCAACTATCCCCTTTAAAGCATTGTACGCGCAATCTCGCATCAAATGGGTTATGACACAGGTGTACAAGTGGGTTCTCACCGTTGCCAACTATGCAGATTTTCGTTTGATTGGCCCTGTTTACGGTTTCGAGGTTAAACCCAGCACGTATCTCCGATATTGTTGATTCGCTCCTACAAGTACTCCCACATTTTTAAATAGACTCCTCGTGTGTTTGGATGTAGAGTGATCATCGAGAGAGAAACTGAGTGAGTGAAAGAGATGGAGGGTTTGCCAAGGAAAGGAGGAGCTTTCAGGGTGATAATGGTGGTGTTGATCATGATAATGGGGTGGCAAACGTGCGCTCTGGCGAGTCTAATTCGGGTGGGAGGAGTACAAGGATGGAATCAGAACGTAAACTACACTGTCTGGTCCAGTCATCAGCGTATCTACGTTGGCGATTGGCTCTGTACGTATCATCTCCCTCTCTCTCTCTCTCTCTCTCTCTCTCTCTCATAATTTGAGTTCAGTTTATGCTAGTCATGTTTTGGTCCGCTGGGTTTATTAATGTACGACGTTATTAATTTATGTTTGGTTTCTCAAGGTTTCATCTTTGACAAGCACTACTATAATGTTCTGGAGGTGAACAAAACAAGTTATGAGAACTGTAATGACCAAGGCTTCATGAACAACATTACGAGAGGCGGTCGAGACGTGTTTCAAGTGACAGAAGCAAGGCCATATTACTTCCTATCCAGCGGAGGATATTGCTATCATGGAATGAGGGTTGCTGTTAAGGTGGAAGATCAAGCCGCAGTACCGAGTCCAGCACCTGCTTCTGGTCAAAACGAAAATGCTTCCCCACCAATGATCCTGATCTCCATCACTACTCTTTCCATCGCTTTTATATTGGTCGGCCTCTTGCTCAATCCATGATGAATATCGCTCGATTAATAATTATATAATTATATATATAGTACTGTGTCGAGGAAAGGAATCACCACTAATAATAAATACATATAATATTGAAGGGTTAGCATAGAATTCATGGGTGATGATATATCATGTATGGTAATATGTGGCCGTTGCAGTCCTTTTGAGGATATTAATGAAGCGTGTCGCCTGGAACATCATGAATATCAGAACACGATGAGCTGTGATGATCAGTTGTTTTGCTTTTTCGTACTTGAGATTTTACAAAGGATGATCAGTTGTTGCGCGCAATGGATTGCCAGTTCCTAAACATAGAAACACTGAATATTATGGCATTTCAAATTTGAAATGTACATCCTTTATATATGCAAGGTTCTATTTATAGTTTTAATTTGAGAAATGATTTATACAATTTTAGATTGTGTAAATATCACGTACTACTCATTTTGAATTAAAAAAAATGAATTTTTATTAAAAAAAAGCAAATCTCATGCATCATAAAATTGTATCTAACATTACTATTTTAATAAACATAAGTTTACAGTATTACCGATCGATGTCTTTCACTGCAAAGCTACTAATCATCATTTCTTTTAATTTTTATATAAACCAAAACAATAAGGGAAAATAAATGCCTTATTATTTTATATTTTTCGAGGGTTTCGTGTCAATCGCCACAGATAGTACTGGGCCGCAAGCCCGGTCATGGACTGAATTGGGCCTATTCAAGATTTTACAATCTCAAAAGAAAGAGCTAAGTTCGGCCCCTTATCAATTGCAGCAAACTCCTTAATACTTGGTGCCCCTATTACTTTCCGAATCATCCGTGCTACCCTCGTCAACGTTCTTTTACATCATTGCCATCACTCATCAGCGAGAGCATGAGCTCAGTTGTGAGGGGAAAAAAAAGAAAAAGAAAAAAAAAATTGGAACAAACATTTGGTGGGCCTCTGTAAGAGAAGAAAAAGAAAGGAAATAAAAAATTTGGTACGAACTGGAGCGATGAGGGTGTCTGCAACAACGGGTTCATATGATTTCAAGCATCATATTCGAGCCTCTCAAGCCACCCCTCCAAGGTTTCACTCTTTTTCCGCCTCATTTGCTCATTCAACTGTAGACTTTTTATCTTCTTACAAAAGTGATGGCTGATAACACAGATTCTTATGGTTTATTCATCACCACCACTGCCATCATAAGCAATGTTTACAGCGATTGTCATGGCGAGCAATATGCTTTTCATCATACAGTCACCCACATTCCTCTGTTGTAAATCCCAGCGCCACATAGAACCGTGGTTGGGGCTGCTCAATGCTCTCAACAGCACAGTTACACATACATTACTTCATATTTTGTGGATATCTTTGTTGCATGGTGGTTACTGGTTCGCAAGACATGCCCTTTTTTTTTACATTGAATGAAATTAATTTATTGGGAGTGGCTTCTTATTTCTAAAGAATGAAGATCGAGAAGGATTAAGAAGATGGTTTAGGATGAGCTTGCGATTGTCCACTTCTCATGTAGGATGCAAATTATGGAAAGCAGCCAAGACAGCTAACCGGTGGCTTTTCCCTGCTCTAATGACCCACACTTTCCACAGTGACATAGGACCAGAAGACAATTATGTATGCTCCAACGATCAAATCTCTGGTCGCCAGGAGGAGTCACCAAGACCGGTTGTTTTGGATCTATTGGTTCAGTTTCAAACCCATGGATCTTTACCCACCTCATACATCATCAACCAACTCGTATCCTTTTGCGCCAGATTGAGAGATATTGCTCTAGGAATCCAATGCCACTCACCTATTATCAAAATGGGCTTCAGTTTAAATGTTTATATATCCAGTGCTCTGGTAGATATGTACGGTAAATGTGGTGAAATTTCTAGTGCTCGACAGGTGTTTGATGAAATGCCTCATAAAAGTGTAGTCACTTGGAATTCCCTGATTTCTGGTTATTTGCATTTTGGGTGCCCTGAAATCGCTATTAATATGTTTTTGGAGATGCTACGAGTGGGTACAGCCGCAACACCATTCAGTGTCTCGGCTGTTTTGGTAGGTTGTTCCCAATTGGAAGCGAGAGTGCTTGGAACTCAGGTGCATTGTCTAAGCTTAAAAGTGGGTTTTATCGATAATGTTGCTGTGGGGACAGGTTTGATCGATGTGTATGCAAAGTGTTGGAGTGTGGATGATTCAAGGGAGGTTTTTGATAAGATGTTGGATAAAAATATTTTAACTTGGAGTTCCATGGTTATTGGCTATGCTCAGAATCAAGAACCTGATGAGGCAATGCTGTTAGTGAAACAAATGTTGTGTTTGGATCTTAAGCCAAGTTACATGACCTATAATAGTTTGCTAAGTTCATTTTCTAGGCCTAATTATTTGGATTCTTGCAAGCAAATTCAGTGTCGAATAATTCGGAATGGTTTCGAGTCGAATGCATATATAGAGGTCTCCCTTTTGGTTGCATATTCGGAATGTGGTGGTAGCTTGGAGGACTTTCAGAATATATGCTCAAGTGTCACAAGATGGGATCAAATCTCGTGGAATGCGGCCATTTCTGGGTTTTCCAATTTAGGATATGTTGAGGAGTCCCTGAAATGCTTCTTTGAAATGAGGCAGGGTGTTATTGATGTGGACTTCTTCACATTTACAAGCGTTCTAAAAGCAGTGGGAATTATTTCTGCTCTTGAAGAGGGGAAGCAGATCCATGCTCTTATTTTCAAAAGTGGGCATGCTGCAAATTTATATGTCCAAAACGGGCTTATTGCCATGTATGCAAGATGTGGCATCATTGATGATTCAAAGAGAGTATTTTTCTCAGGTGACAAACATGACGTTATCTCCTGGAATTCTATGCTTTCTGGATGTGCCCATCATGGATATGGTATAGAGACTGTTCAATTGTTTGAACAAATGAGAAGAACTAACATCAAACCGAATGGTACCACCTTCCTGATTGTACTCACTGCTTGCAGTCATGCTGGTTTGTGGGTCAAAGGACTTGAGTACTTTAATTTGATGATAAACGACGAATTGGTTGAACCTCCCAAACTGGAACATTATGCTACAATCGTTGATCATTTTGGAAGAGCTGGGAATCTTAAGGAGGCTGAAGCCATTATCAATAGTATGCCAATAGACCCAGGACCATCTGTCTACAAAGCTCTGCTAAGTGCTTGTCGTGTTCATGGAAACAAGGAAATTGCTCTACGTTCTGCAAATAAGCTCCTGGAGTTATGCCCAAATGATCCAGCAACTTATGTTCTTCTATCAAATGTTTTGGTTACGTGGGGTTATTGGGATGATGCCGCCAAAGTACGAAAACTCATGCATCAGTCCAGAGTAAGGAAATCTTCTGGTCATAGTTATAGTTGGATTCGAGTGAACAAATGTTGAATGGATTCATTATGAAAAAGGACGTTTAATCGTCCCTTGGTCTTCTTGGGCGGTTGGTCTCTAATTCATTTTCCATGGAATTCATCTGAAAGGAAGAGGCAGAGAGTAATATTCTGGTAATGTTTTGGCATGACGAATTGAGTTGGACAAAAATGAGTATATAGCTGAAGGTTTCAAATCTGACTCTCCATTTGAGCATATAGATATATAGTTGGAGGCTTTCATATATGTCTGACATGCTTGATTGCTTCAGTTTTTGCAGGATTAAGAACGTTTGCTCCAAGTCAAATTGTGCTTGTGGGAATACCATTAACTGGTGATATTGCAGTGATATGTTACCATACTTGATACGGCTGGCTAGGTTCTAGTCCCTTTTTTTTATAATTTTTTTTGGGTGCTTTCATAAGTAAATTAGGATATTACTTCAACAGCTACTGGTGGAAGTTACCACAAATGTAGATTGAAGCGGTTTCCAGTTGAACAACTTGGTTATATTTCATGCCAGGCGGAATGCACATGGAATGCCCACAACTCATTCCATTAGGAGTTCTGTTGGCAGGAGATGGTGAGACTGGTTTGCACCCACGATGTGGAAGGCTTCGAGGCTGGAGCTGCTGCTCAACTAATTGTAAATATCCTTGTCCATACCTCAATATCATTGTAAATATACTTTTTTTACCTTTCAAAAAAAAAAAAAATATCTATATATATATATATATATTTTAAGTCGAATGGAGAATCGTTCTTTATTTTCTATAAGGAAAAGAGAGAGCCTTAACGGACCCGATTATCATGTGTGGTTATGTAGCCTAATCTACTGAGAGATGGTTACGGTCAAATTCTTTTATTTTTATCGCCAATTTTGTTGCCGAAAAAATCCTGATAATACTCATAAAAGTATTTACGTATCTTTATTTAATTAATGCTATAGAATTGTGAATGGAGTCCTTAAAGTCTCCGTTTGGATTGAGATAAGATGAGATCATCTCAACTCATTTTACTACTATTTACAAATCTTAACTCATAAATCTTATTATTATTCATAAATTATCTTAACTCATTTCATCTCATCTCTCAATCCAAACGGAAAAAACTCTCAGCATTCGATCAATCTATCGTTTTAGTACTCTTTATCCGTAAAATCTACTACTCTTAAAGGAACAAAGCTAACATATACCAGTACACAAATTTACAGAGGCAAATAAAAAAAAAAAAAAATACCGACAATTAATTAGTAATAATGACTACAAATTATTTTTTGAATATTTCTCTTAAAAATACTCCCGTTAAGACCATATGAATATTTATTCTTTTCCATTTGGTTGGGCATTTTTCTCATTGAGAAAATCCGAGACTGAAACTTATGTGCTCAAGTCATGTGTCTTACTTATTCTGTTTCGAGACAAATTTTAGGATTTTGATGAAATAATAAATAAGTTAATATATCTATATTAAAATGATTTTATATAATAAAAAAATAAGGAAAATATCTAATAGTGGGAAGTAATAGGGTTCCCACTTCCCACTAGATATTATTTTGGGCTCAATAAATAAGTAGATATCAGAGACTTTGTAGTGGGCCCGTGATAGATGACTTGACCCATCATAGTTAATGATTCGAATGATGCTTGGGCCCAATAAGGTTTTATTTTATTTTATTTATTTTATCAGCATTTCCGCTTTATAGACTTGTAGTTTTTTTTTTTTTTTTCTAAGCGCTTTATAGACTTGTAGTTGTTTGTGGTCCAACTTAACATGACTTCAACTCGGAAGAAAATAAAGATGTGCAATATATATATATAGATAGAGAGAGAGAGAGAGAGAGAGAGAGAGAGAGAGAGAGAGATGGAAACACGTGTGAGATGGAAAAGGTTATGTGCAGTTGGTCCAGGTGCCGGTCGTGGTGGGCAACAAAGACTTTCGAAATTCGAAAAGCCCATATATGATATATGTGCTCATTTCACCTGCTCGGCGTGTCCGCAATTTGGACGGAAGTTTTACAATTTTTTTGAAGCAAAAGTTTCGAAGAGAAGAGGAAAAAAAAAAAGAAAAAAAAGATGAGAAGTTCGTTTGAGATCTCTTTAAATTAGAATCTGTAATTTGGGTTACCGTAGAGGCTTCGGATGGTGTTAAGTCGGATTCGTAATTTATAAAGTTAATATAAATTCAGCCTTATAATTAAACTAATAAAATCCTTGGGTCTTAACTTAATATGTCGGATGAATCAGCAATACCTCAATCTATTTAATTCAAAAGATAGATGAGACTCCTCAATCTTAATATTATATATTGCTTTTAAGTTTAAAATGAAAAAGAGAAATACTGAATTAAACCAGGATCTACTTTATTAAAAATAATTAAGTAAAAACCTTTAAATGTTTAACTAACTAAATGAAAATGATACTCCTCCGTCTCCTTCACTTAATAAGGTGAGGTGAATTGAGGAATGTTTCTTTTATTTCGTTTTATTTTACTTTCTTCATAGTCCAAAAAATTGATCTATAGTTTTTCGACAACCATCGAGAGACACATATGATACAAGTAAATTCACAAGTCGAAAATCGTTTAGAAGAAAGTAATGGTTTTACAGAAATCACTTTGTGTAGTTCTCACGCGCCGCCCACATATGTGTTTGGTCCTCACATGTCACCCCTTCTGACAACTCTTATCAACACACGCCAGTTTACCGAATTTGCTACCATTAGACCTTTCGGATCTGACTTTTGTGGATGAAAAGTGACAGGTGTGTTGCCTTCACGGGTCATCACAAATTCTTAAGTCTACCAGAGTTGGTCTAAATTGTAATTCTTCATTTTTCGCATCTATTTTATTGCTTTCTTTTTTTAATTCATTCTTGTTAATTAAAATAAAAAAAGAGCTCATTTCTCGGATGTTTGTCTGTAGAGGTTGAGTTATCTCTTTCTATAAATGGTAAAGTTAAATCTCTGTTTAGGTAGAGAGTATTGTCTTTTAGACATTTGTTTGTACAAATAGTGAAAATTAGACCAATCACATAAATAAATAATGTACTGGCGGAGTTCTAAATGTATTATTTTAGTTTATGATATCATATTTGATACGAAGACATTTCAAAATGTATCCAGTCAAAGATATAATTTTTTTTTTTTTTTTTTATGAATGAATGATGATAGTTTTCTTTTAAAAAAAAAAAAAAACACACTAAAAATTCCTGAAAAGAAAAGAAGAAAATTAGGGTTTAAAAAAGAAAAAAGAAAAGAAGAAAAGAAAGAGAAAAGGGTCGTTTTCAGTTTCTGCCCCGTAGACTTTCCATGGGATGATTCATGAAATACGAAGATGGCACGAAACAACAAAAGCGAACAACTAACATTACCCTCCACTCCCATTTCTCACCAGTCACCAACGCCCACCAAAGAACAACCGAACTAGTTGTAGTTATGGCGAGAAAGAGAGAGAGATAGAGGTTTAGAGAGGATTGAAGGGTGAGACAGACTCGGTTTGACGGAGCGAAATTTGTAGAGAGAGGAATAGAGGTTTAGAGTGAGAACTTCATCTACATATATACATAGACAGAGATAGAGAGAGAGAGGGACTATGGCAGGGAAGGAAGATTCTACAAGAGTTTCTTCGGCAGCAGCACCATCACGTCCTACGATAACGCTCCCACCACGTCCATCCATGGAGACCTTCTTCACCGGTGGGTCCGGAGCCAGCCCCGGACCCATGACTCTGGTCTCCAGCTTCTTCTCCGATAACTACCCGGACTCTGGCTGCCGATCCTTCTCTCAGCTCCTTGCCGGAGCCATGGCCTCTCCGCTTGCGAGGCCTAGCTTCTATACCGACAATTCCACTGGTAATTCCACAAAGGAACCGGGTCCCGATTCGGTTTCTGGGTTTAAGCAAAGTAGGCCGATGAATTTGGTGGTTTCTCGGTCACCATTGTTCACAATTCCACCCGGGTTGAGCCCCTCTGGCTTGCTGAACTCCCCCGGGTTCTTCTCGCCGCTGGTAATTGAATCAATTCTCGTGAATTAATAGTGGTCCGGTTCTGATTTTCATTATATCTTTAATAATTTGGTCGTTTCTGAATCTGGGAGAGTCCTTTTTAGAGTTTCGTAATGCTTGTTGCATCGAGAGTAGTGTGTTGAGGCTTATAGCTGAGGATAAGATATGGGTGGTAGTTGATGTTGCCATTGAGGTTGCGTTCGTCAGTTCAAGAATTGGATTAGATGTAATGCATTTATTGAGATCTATACTTAAACGATTGTGAGCAATGGTGTGAAGGCTTTGAGTTATAACTGAAACAGGTTTATTTAAGTTCGGTACTAAGTTCAAATATTGCTTACCTACAATGTGAAGCACAGAATTTGAATTTCGCAGGACAATTGAGAGATTATCTTATGTATTCATACCATGTAAAATTCATTGTAGAATGCCTGTAACCAAATAAGCATCTCTGTAATCGGGAGGCCCTTAGGTTATCTTTCCCTTTTCCTAATTTTTTGACGTTGTTGAAATAGGGAAAGCTATAAAGTGAGTTGTAGTGACTAATCTTGAATTTTTTCGATTGTTGAAAAACATCCATTTCCTTTGCTCCCCCATTTCCTTCCAGATAATTTGTATCCTTTGTTGAGGAGAGAGAACTTTGCCAATTTAGTTTCGTCTCATAAATCTTGCAGCTGAGGAAAATATTGATTACCTTAGCCATCCAAGTGAATTAAATAGGGGAAATGTGTCCCTCAAGGCAGCATGCATTGGTGATGCTGTTCGGCACCTTATTGCTACAGTTTCAATATCATTTATTTTTCTTGAAGGCAATGGCATATTTTTGTACCAGTTATGATACTCTTGTTCCTCAAAAACCATGCAGAGCCCCTTTGGAATGTCTCATCAGCAGGCCTTGGCACAGGTTACAGCTCAAGCTGTACTAGCCCAATCCCAAATGCTATCTGAATATCAACCTTCTTCAGTAGCAGATCGAACTGAGTCACTGACACATAATCCATCCTTTACTCTAAGTGAAGCTTCACAAATGCAGATGGCACCATCAACATCAGACCCCAGAAGTTCAATGATGGAGCCATCAGAGGCCTCTCATTCTGATATGAAATACCAACCTGCTTCCATTGCCATTGATAAGCCTGCTGATGATGGCTACAACTGGCGTAAATATGGGCAGAAGCAGGTGAAGGGCAGTGAATATCCGCGAAGCTATTACAAATGTACACATCTGAATTGCCCTGTCAAAAAAAAGGTTGAGCGTTCTCCTGATGGCCAAGTAACTGAAATTATCTACAAAGGCCAGCATAATCATGAACTGCCTCAACCCAATAGGCGTGCAAAAGAAGGTAGCGATCTAAATGTAAATATTCAAGCCAAGCCAGATCTGGGTCCTCAAAGTCGGGCTGGAAATTGGAAAAAATCAAGTGAAACAGTACCGGCTTATTCAGTTCCTCTGGGGGATCAGGAATCTACTGGAGCAGGGGCCCCTAAGTTACCTGGATCAAGTGATAGTGAGGAAGAAGGCAACGTGGAAGCAAGAGGAGAGGGAGATCTTGATGAGCCAAACCCAAAGAGAAGGCATGCTCCTGGTCTCTCACTGTACCTAATCATCATTTTACCTTTTTTTCTTGGAGAAATAAATTCCTTGGTGTGCAGGATCACAGATACTGGTGCATCTGAGGTAACTCTCAGACACAAGACTGTCACAGAACCTAAAATTATTGTGCAAACAAGAAGTGAAGTTGATCTTTTAGATGATGGCTATAGGTGGCGCAAGTATGGGCAGAAGGTGGTAAAAGGAAATCCTCATCCAAGGTGGTAACTTTTGTCTAAATTTCTCCTTATTTGTGTTTTGTTTTAATGATTGCATGGCAAGTAGATTCTATGATCTTTCACTAATTATCTATCTAGAACTTGCATAATTCGAGCAACAAAGTTGCAACAACTTTGGTCCTGGTTATATAAAGTATTCTTACATTTCAGTAGCTGTCTCTTAAAGTCAATAGTTTATATAATAAGGCTTACAGTCCTTCTATTTGCAAGCCCTTCTCCACACCACCATCATGATATAATTTAATTTATAAGAAATTTTAAAATTACGTTCTCATAGAAATCAAACTTGCCACGCCACAGTGTAGAGGATGTGTCCTCCACACCATCTTGCGAATATAATTTTTCTAAGGCTTATTCTTATGGTATGCAGTTTACAAGGTCACCATTCTATAACTTGGGTGACAAAAATGTCGGTCAAGGCCGCTATATCTTCCTTTGATTTGTAAGAGTGTAAATATAGTACTTGTGGGGTTAGATTTTCAATGTTTCATTGTTGGAGATTAAAGACAAATAAAGAAAATGTCTTCTACTTATCAAATAATAAAATAAAACAAAATAATGGCTCCTTATGTCTCTCCTTCTGCTTCACTTGATATGCATAAGATCTCGGAGACCTTTTTCTGTAGGTGTTAGAAACTTTTTTCTCTTCTTGGACATTTTTTATGTTTCTTCTTTGTTTTTTTCATTCTGCACATGATGCGTGCTGCATCTAGCAGACTCTATATGTGGCAATAGATCTGACTCACTGTTTATAAAACTCCATAAGTAAGAGATTTTGTCCCTCCAAAAGTTGGTGTTTGTATCACAAGACAGAATCATCTGTGAGGGATATGAGACATGATCTTTCTGTTTTGTATTCTAAGCGTGCACTATGATAATGGTAATATGAGTCAATATACAATCTAGATGGTTTTTCCTTGTTGCATCGGTTCCTCTCTCAGGTTTTTGGTGGTATCGTATCTGAGATACATGTCAATGTTTGTCTGTGTTTGTATGTCATATAAATGGTTTATCTCCATTTTCCTGCTGAGATTATTAGATTAGCCAACGTTAATTTCCCATATGGCAGTCTTGTCTTGCCCCATGAATGGTGATCACATAATCCAATGGTGATTTTTTTATTTCTCAAATGAATAATCAATTGTAACTTCAATAAACATAATTTTTACCTCCTGTTTTTCCCAAGGAAAATAACCGCTTAGTTGTGTTGGCTGGCTTTACTGCTAACAATTTCGATTCTGGTATTGTCTCCCAAGATGCTGTTTCCAATGTGAATAACGTTCATTTTCTGGCTGGAAAATCATTTCGATGCCTCACAATCTGTAACAGGAGCTATTACAAATGCACTAACCCGGGATGCAATGTCCGTAAGCATGTTGAGAGAGCTTCAACAGATCCCAAAGCTGTCATAACCACATACGAGGGAAAGCACAATCATGATATCCCAGCAGCTAGAAACAGCAGCCACAACACAGCCGATAGAATTGCACCTCAGAAGGTGGTGGCCGAGAAACAGTCACTGCTTAAAGAGACAGGTTTTGGAAACAATGACAAAAGGCCAGTGCTTCTACAGCTAAAAGAAGAGCAAATACGTGTGTAAACTTCTATTCTGCATCCATCAGGTCTGGTGGTTGATTCCGGCGGACTAACGCGGCATAGTTGAAGCAATTTAGAGTAAAGAAATCACATGATAGCTAGGCTTATTGGCGTTCAGCTGAAATGGTTTCTGCCTGTGTAATTCGTTGACGAGGCTTTGTTGTAGTTTTTGTTATACAGAAGTAAGAGGCTTTCTTTTGTACGTTTAAATTCAGAAATTGGTCTCCTCTGTGATTTTGTTGACACCGAGAAATAGGAGATTACTCTTTGAAGTTACATATGGATTTAGCAGCCAGTCTTGCTTAATTATCAGCTTCGCAACTCAATTTGTTATGTAATTTGGTCAAATATTAATAAATGCCATACTTTTACGTGCCTGTCAAACTTCTATTATTCACTGTGTCCAGTAATTTCCGGTGAGAGTTTAGGCTCCATAAATCCTCACGTGTGAGTTCCTATTTATAGTATCATTGTTTGGAAAAAAAAAAATATATATATATATATATAGGTAGACGTTTATTATTAATGAGGATTGGGATTCCTAGAATTCTTGAACAATTCTTTAAGATTTAAAATAAGAAAAAGATAAATATATGAAATAAGGCTTAAAATATTTACTATTCTCCCTATTAATTCCCAGTAAATATTATAAAATTATTATTATTTTTTCTCATTTTAGGCTTTAAAATTTGCACGTTAACTCTAAACTTTAATGAGGTGGATTTCATATTAAGAGATTTAAACCTATGCTTATGATTTTTTATATATATATTTTTTTCAACAAAATTAGCACGTTATTCTACTTAACCAATGAATAATATTCAATTCATTTTACAAACCGCCACATTAATGTGATAGTGTTATTTTAATAAAAAAAATTCAAAATTTCCATTTACTTTTTTTTTTTATTTTGCATAAATATCTTTTCAAAATAAAAGCGTAAAAGAAGACAAAACAAGAGGTTGCAGTGGAGCTGTCGGGCAGTTAAAAGGGACTCTGCAAAGTTGCAACCACCATGTTCGCGCTCTCTCACGCCTTCCTCCAATCAAAAGCAACAAACGGTAAGGAAATAACCGAAACTTCCAAACCGCCTTTTCCTCCTTTTGCAAAACCAAGAAAACATAGACCCACGCGTACATATATTACATACACAACAACGAAACGATGATGTGCCCAATTCGCACCTACGAATCGCTCTCTCTCTCAAGCACGCACACTTCCTTGCCTTTCGGACCGTTTGTCCTGGAAATCTATCTCATCCTCCAATCCCCCGCAGATCTCGCCGAGACCCAAACTAGAAACGATAAGACCCGAAAATAACACCAACACCCAAAGAGAATCCCGGGACTCGCTATCTGTCGGAGGCGGGTTTAAGCGTGCAGCCGCGTTAATCTCTCTCAGAGGAAGGGAGGGAGGGGAACGCATATAGATACGCAGGGACAAACGATGCAATCCCTTTCGTAAGCTTATGTGAGGGGGAATCTGGAGAATTCTCCTGCTCCATCCCCGCCTGCTGAATGGGTTGCTTTAGCTCCAAGCACGCGGCACGGGATGCTTCGTCCTCTGTTTTCGATAACCCGGCTGACAACAACAATGGCTCCGCCATGATTCTCGAGCCATATTCGTTGAAGAAGAACCAATCCGGTAATGAATCTAGGAAGGACGGGAGGTCCGCTGATCGGAGCCGCGAGCTCAACAAGTCCAAGAAGGAGAGCTCCCATTCCCATTCCAAGGGTCCCTTTAGCTCCAAGCTTGGCTTATCTCACAGGAACGTGCAGGCCGAACAAACCGCTGCTGGATGGCCCACCTGGCTCAGCGCTGTCGCTGGCGAAGCCATCGATGGTTGGCTCCCTCTCAGAGCAGATTCTTTTGAGAAATTGGAGAAGGTATGCATACTCATTTTGGTTTTGTTTAATGCCATAACTTCATATCTTTCTCTTCTAATTTTTCGATTCCTGAAGGAAACGGGGTTATTTTGTTTTAGAGAAATGTGTTAGCTGCAAAGGATTTCATAGAAATAAACTCATAATCTGATCGTTATCATGCTGTCCAAATTCATTTTTACTGTTTGTTCGTCTCGTATTTTCATTTGAGAATTCAAAGTATGTCTACTATATATTTACATTCCCGTTTATATATGTATCTTCGAGGGTCGCATCATTTCAAAGAAGTGAATGGGAGATAGCTGGCAATATTTGACAGAACTTATGAACTTGACGTTAACACGACACGGAATAATAAGATTAGAACTTGTCCTAAAAGTTTAAATGGATAGAAAGATGAAAATTTAATTATTTGTATTATATTATTAACATTCTCCCTTATGTGTGAGTCAAACTCTCGTTCAATGGTTGATTCAATATGTGAAATAGTTAATTAACTACGATAGAGTGTAGAGTCAGAGTTTGAACTCAAGATTTTTGTTCTTATACATGTAAATTAAAATTATTATTTATCTCAAAAATTTAAGCTAATAAAAAGAGATAAATTTAATTATTTATATTATATCCTTAATAAAATATACATATTAGGGTTTGGGTCTCAAGCCAACTCAATAGGTGTCTTGTTTTAAAAAATAAGAACCCAATACACTTCTAGAATTACCTAAAGTGAGCCTCGAAGCAGAAACCTTTATACTGGCTAATGGGATATAAGTATCTCAAAAGTATGGACCTTTGCCTATCTGGGTGAAGGTGCAGATATCTTATAACTACATCTGGGCTTAAAAGTTTTCAAGGAGTTCTCTGTCCAAATGTAATTCAGAAAAAATAATGTGAGCTAAATGCCTTGTAATGCCTTTTGGTATGTATTAATGATCGTGATGTCGGTTGATTCGCCCTTACATTTTCCTAATGCTGTTGTACTAGATGGCTACTTGGCCAAATGTTGGTAAATTTCCTGACTTCCATCTTCTTTATAATTTTTTTTCCCTTTCCTCCCATGTATGTAGATTGGGCAAGGCACGTACAGCAGTGTGTTTCAAGCACGTGAAGTTGAAACTGGGAGGGTGGTTGCCCTGAAGAAGGTACGAGTTGAAAATTTCCAGCCAGAGAGCATAAGGTTTATGGCTCGAGAAATAATGATCCTCCGCAGGCTGAACCATCCAAATATCATGAAGTTGGAGGGGCTTATTACTTCTCGGTTATCAAGTAGCATATACCTCGTATTTGAGTACATGGAACACGATCTTGCTGGACTGATAGCTAGCCCGGATATCCAATTTAGTGAGGAACAGGTTTGATAATTGTCTAAATTGATAATAGATATGTGAAACAATATGAGCTTTGATCATCATCGAGATATTATGTCATTGGATGCTGTAAAATCCTAAAATTGTTGTGTTTCTGTTTCTTTGGAAGTTAAAAAAGTTTAGGTCGACATCTCTGTAGGTCAAGTGTTATATGACACAGCTATTATGTGGAATTGAGCACTGCCACCTGCGAGGTATAATGCATCGAGACATTAAAGCATCCAATATTTTGGTAAACAACGAAGGGGTTCTGAAATTGGGGGATTTTGGACTTGCAAATGTCGTCAGCCCAAAGAACAGACAACCATTAACCAGTCGTGTGGTTACTCTATGGTATCGTCCTCCTGAACTTTTGATGGGGTCAACGAATTACGGGGTAACGGTAGATCTCTGGAGTGTAGGCTGTGTATTTGCAGAACTTCTTATTGGAAAGCCTATCCTTAAAGGGAGAACTGAGGTGATAACACTAAGGAAGCGCACTTGTTTCCTTATCCACTTTATTCTTATCTGTTTTCAAGTATTTAATAGCTCGTGGTCGGGGACAACTGGGAGTTTGATATAAAGTATCAGATATTTAGTGTCTTCAAATTTACTCTCTGTCGATTTTGGTCTCTTGAATATGTGAAATTACCGCTTGTCTTAAAAGTTTAAACTGATAGAAAAATGTAAATTTTTATTATTTATTTTATATCTTAACATTCCCCCTCAAGTGTGAGCTAAACTCTCCTTCAATAGGTGGCTCAATACGTAGAATGTTTAATTAAATGAGATAGAATATAGAGTCAGGGTTCGAACTCAGGACCTCTGCTCTGATATTATTTGAAATTATCATTTGTTCCAAAAGCTTAAACTGATAGGAAGATATAGATTTTTATTATTTATTTTATATCTTAATAGAACATACTCATATCTAGAAGATTTTGCCAACACGTGAAACTTTTACATTCTAATATCGTCATAAGCACTATAGTATTTAAAAATTAAAGATGCCTCATTACTTGCTTGTCAAGTGCAGAGTATCATTGATCTTGCAGTGGAATTTTGAAAAGAATTCTTGACCCTTTTATTTATTTATTTATTTTTAATTTGAAAAGAGGAGAGTACCCCAAATTAAAGAATTCTCAACTAGACAAACCCTAAGACTTGTTTTTTTTTTAAAAATTTACTAAAGGAATCGAGTGTGTGAATTGCAATAAGTGCACTAGTTGATTGGCTTATTTTAAATTATTTCTCATATAGCTGATATTTTGGTAAGTGTTCTTCTCCAATCTGCAGGTTGAACAATTACACAAAATTTTCAAGCTTTGTGGTTCTCCACCAGAGGAGTTTTGGAAAAAGTCTAAACTTCCTCATGCAGCAATGTTTAAACCCCTACATAATTATGAAAGTTCAATTGGGGAGAAGTGCACAGATCTTCCTAGTACTGCTGTGAACCTCATTAAAACTTTACTTTCCTTGGAACCTCAAAAGCGTGGGACTGCGTCCTCTGCCCTTATGTCTGAGGTAGCTTTTTCTTAAAATTTATCCTGTGTAAGGTTCTTCTTCTAAGTAAAGATTGATTATTGCAGTCTTTCCACATTTTAGCGCATTGCTGTTATGAGGTTTCCCGTGTAAGGTTTCGCAATTACTTTTCATATTATGTTCCCTTAATATGCTTGTGGAACATGCTTATTACCGAAAAAAGATTCTGTTTTTTCGCGTTGACTGTCTGATTCAATGTCTGCGCCATGCTTCCATTTTTCAGTATTTCAACACAGAGCCGTATGCATGTGATCCATCAAGCTTGCCAAAGTACTCGCCTAGCAAGGAAATTGATATTAAAAATCGTGAGGATGGGCGAAGGTGAATTTTTTCTTTTTATCTTATTTACGTAGGCTGCTCATGCAACATTAATGGGACCAAAAGACCCAGTCATTGAAAAATAAAATTCTTGTTTCCATTATCTAGTGAACTTAATATGATCGTGCTTATACACTCAAAGAGTTATCAGGGTTTGAGTCTATGAGCCCTTCCTTGGAAGCATATGTTTTATATTATCAAACGTGTTTGACCTAATACCCATTGCACCAGCAGGAAAAAGACTGGTGCTAAAGTGCGAGAGCCTGCAGCATCAAGAAAGCCTAGAAGACTCCGTAAAACTTTGCAAGAAACAAACGCTATCAGTAAATTAGCACCAAATGAGGTCAGTGTGTGTGGGTGTGCCTAGGCCAGAAGAAATAGGAAGGTTTCTTTTCTTTAGTACTAATTGTTTATCCTTTTTTATGCAGGAAATGCAAGATTCTGCTCAACTTGATGATAGAAAAAATAAGAGCAACGCACATATTCCTAAAGGAAGAGATGGCTTTGCGCGAAGAGAGCCATTAAAACCATCATTTGATACAATGTCAGAGACTTCCCGAGTGATGAATGGATCCCAAGGGGACACTACAGTTTCACGCCCAACAGAAGTATCAACATCAAGCGGCTTTACATGGGCAAAAAGGCGAAAAGAGAATGCTGCATCCACAATATCAGATGGATCAAAAAGCAAAATTAGTGCATTAGATCCATCGTTTGCAAAAGCATCTTACTTAACCAAAAAAGAAAACGATCTTCTATGCAGGGTTCTTATCAATTCCATTGAGGCTGCCAAGCATGAAATGCACAAGCAGCAGTACCAGTTTGACATGCCAGTTTCTTCCAACGCATCTGATGCATTACATTCTCTTGATGTATCCATGACATCTGGTCAAAAAGAAGTAGCAGATGTTCTAACAAACAATACGGTAAGTGTACAAACATCACCATAGACTAAAACCTAAAACCCACTGCTGTAGTCAGATTTAACTAACATCTGTGTTGCTTACAAGAATTAATTAGACACCTTTGTTCAACTTTGTGGAGAACTCAT
This sequence comes from Pterocarya stenoptera, assembly GCA_003123785.1. Lineage (NCBI taxonomy): Eukaryota > Viridiplantae > Streptophyta > Magnoliopsida > Fagales > Juglandaceae > Pterocarya > Pterocarya stenoptera. The sequence goes on from QEOT01124114.1 coordinate 89,556, forward strand.
TCATTCTATTCTAATTTTCTTCATGTGATCATGGGTTGAAGCTAATTACTCTTCTAACAATTATTAGGGTTACAAAAACAAAGGGAAGCACGTTGAATACTCAGGACCGCTGTTTTCCCAACCACGTAAATATGATGAACCCTTGCAAAAGAATGAGAGTCATATTCGTCAATCAGTACGGAGATCCAGATTCGAAAGAGGTACGAGAAAGTTACTTTCGGTGTTACAGTATTCCATCAGTCAATCGAGCTAGCCTGCAATCTTTCTTATCTCCTGAACTCTTTTTTTCTTATCTCCTGAACTTGAGCTATAATCATATAAACTTTGCCAGACATACCTGAATTAAAGCATATCATGCTACGGGTCCATGTAAAACTTTGCCAGATCTCTCTCTCTTTTTCTATATATAGATATTTGTTGTTTCTTCAATAGCACCTATGAGTACTAGATTTCAACTTGCTTTTACAGATTGATGATCAAGCAAGATTTCTACGGTTTAAAGGGGACGGTGCAATTAATTCATGTGCATGTGGACTAATGTACAAGCTAGCCAATGCTGAACTCAACAACTCCACGAGTGAGCCCTCTCTCAGTGCCGGCCAGCACCTCTTTCAAGCTCAAGTAGCTAGCTAGCTACGAACATGATCTTTCTGACAAGGTGCTACTGCAACCTCCATGATGTCCGTCCTGATCAATAGCCATTGTACTGTGACGGCTGATCAAATAGATAGTTGAGTCATTAAAGAGTGTTTCCATTCTTTGCTCGAAGGAAAATATATTTATATATATATACCAACACCTACCTTAAAGATGTGGGAGAGCGTGTTTTGCTTCTACTTTAATTCAAATGTCCAAATTCAACAATTTCAGTTTTTTCATATAATTAGTATGAGCATGAGTAGTACTGAATCTACTGATACTTGCACGGACAGGATTTTTTGTGGGAAAAACAAAACAAAATTTCAACAGTAAAAGATTTTTATGTCTGTTTCATGTGTTTTTCCCTGTAAATTCTATCTGTATCCCAATCATTTTCCTTTCTAAAAATATAAAATACCAATGACTGAAACAAGTAGTATATATTCTCGTTCTTTTGTTGGTAACAACACGTAATGCTGTTGGAATTAATTAAAATTCCTAGACCAACTAAGCTCCGATTTATTTATTTTTTTCTAGGAAAATCACCATTTCTATTATTTTAAACCTACCAAAATGATGATCGGATTGCTGACAACACAATCTTACTCCAAATGATCTTTGTAACGACATCTAAGATTTCATTGATTGTATTCGAATGATGAGTGAAATCTACCAATTAAATTCGATAGGACAAGTCCTACACATAAAGAGAGGTATAGGTACAAAAAAACAAATTAGGAAGAAGAATTGAGACTTTCTTGTATTCTGAATATTGTATCAAATATATATCCTAATGAGTCAAAATATTAGGACAAAACTTGTAAAGACATTAATTTAAGAGTAATGTTAACTAGATATAATTATAAGTTGTATTAGTCTTTCACACTTTCTTTTAAAAAAAAAAAATAGATTTATTGTGAAAAAGTTAGATTTTTTGATTTTTTTTAAAGAGAATGCGTGAGGTTTATCTACTCTTATAAATCATTTTTCTTAATTTAATATCTAAAAATTAACACATATATTTTAAAAAAATAAAAATAAGAATTGATATTAACATTTGACAAACAAAATATAGGATTAGTACTTACATACTCCTGATTTAGCCCATTACATACGATTTTTCATATTTTATTTTGTTATCTTTAATGATAAAATTTTAATAATTTTATATATGAATTACTTAAATTAACGATCACTTAAGATATATTACGTCAATAATCGTGTCCGAAGCATTTTTGTTCTTCCAATCCGATTACCTTTCCTTTTGTAAACTACGGTCTCGAGTTATGGGGATTCCTACTTTACCCTCACAAGTCTAATAAAAACCCACTCTAGAACCCGAGGAGGGATGCGTAACATACTAATTCCAGAGAAGCGATTATCGTTATTAACTATAAACTATAAAGTCTAAAAAAAAAAAAAAAAACTATAAACTATAAAGTTAAAATTCCATTAAAAAAAAAAACCATCATCGTCGGGTCCGTAACTCCGACGCGAGCGAGGCCGCGATTCTGCGAGAGAGAGAGAGAGAGAGAGAGAGAGAGAGAGACAACGAGCTGAAGGAATAACTGAGACGTAGCCAAGACAGGTCCTCTTCCTTGAGTCTACGCCTCTACTTCAGTGCCTCCCTCGTCACGATATATCGTAATCTTCTTCTTTTTCCTTTTTCTTCGATTTTTCAATTGGTCGTTTTAGCTTTTGGATTCTCAGATCTGTCTCAGCTAGTGTTTGAAGAGTTTGTATTGGATTGGTAGATTTTCTCTCCTTCGCTTCTTTTATTTTGTGCTGTTTAGTCTTTGAGGAATTGTGGGGGATTTTGCAATTCGAGCTATTTCGTGATGGGGGATTTTCGTTAACTTTATTGGGTTATTGTTTGATGGGTCTCTCTAGTTTTAATTTCCCCTCTAGTTTTTTTTTTTTTTTGTCTTGACGTAACCGAGGAATCTTCCATGATTGTATACGTTGTAAGTGGCGATTTGTCTCTGAAATCCGGTCATATGATTTCTTGAAATTTGGATGGCTGGATGAATTGATTGAAAAACCATAATATACTCTTTCAAATGGGTTGGGTTTCAAAGGAGGACTTGCATTAGGCAATTTAGGGTTTTTGGGTGTGTCGTCCATTCAGTGATCCATTGCCTGTTTAGGCATAGAATAAAAGATTTTCACAGATATTTCTGTGTTCTTCTATGGAGTTTCTAGCATTTAGGACCATGCGGTTGAAAAATGTGGCAAATTTTGGCTTGGGAAAATAAGATGTTTGAATTCTGTGTTCTGCTTCTTTTTTAGTTGTTAGTTTTGTTTGGCAACTATGGGATCAGAAGATCCTTCGATTCTAAGCCCTTTTTTTTTTTTCTTCCTTCGTCAGCGTGACTGTGAGTCTAATCTGTTGCTGCGACATCTATGTTGGAAGAATTAATCTTTGCATCATCCTACACACCACACACCATAACTTTTTTTATTTTTTTTTTTATTTTTTTCTCTTATTAAATGTGTACTATATGGATGATGAATAAAAAAATATAAATGTTTCAAGAAGAGTAAAATAAAAAAAAAAAATTTAAAATTTAAAAAAAATAAAAAACACATTGGTGTGTGGTGTGTAGGATGATGCATAGCAATGCTCATTAACGAAGCGCTGATACAGCAACTGACTATAAAATTTGCACCATAAAATCCTTGCAACATAACACTGATGTGCGATGAAATTGGTCAATCATTTTTATTTTATTATTGAGTCTGTTGGATTACTATCTTTTCACTATGGTCATTAAAACAAACTGATTTAAAGGAAAACATATTGGTAAAGTGCTTGTGACCAAGAGAGGCTTTGAATGCTTGTAGAAATTTCCATATCTTTTGATTGATTAAGTTCTTCTGAACTCTGGATTTTGCTTTACCATGTTGACTGTAAATAAGCATTAGTCCTTGTTTTTGTTTCTATGCATAGTGGGTCGTTTCTACCACTAGGGATCTTTCCTTGGGCACGTGTTTGCCAGATTGCTAATTATGATGCCATTCTGTCTGATTTGCGCACATAACTTCTCTCTCATTGTCTTATTTTCCACCCATGCCTAATATTAAATAGGAAATGGATGGCTCAACTGGGCTAGGTGGCAATGGTCTGGATGTGTTTCTCCAAAATTATAAGCTTGGAAAAACCCTTGGAATTGGTTCCTTTGGCAAGGTGAAAATTGCTGAGCATATCTTAACAGGTCATAAAGTTGCTGTAAAGATCCTTAACCGTCGGAAGATTAAAAACATGGAAATGGAGGAAAAAGGTCTTTAATTTTCTTGGAGATGATCTGGTCTGTACCATATTTCTTCCTTTTTTACTTTAAAATTTCCTTCATTAATTTTTTCCCTTTAAATTGGTGCAGTGAGAAGGGAAATCAAAATATTGAGATTGTTTATGCATCCTCATATAATAAGACTCTATGAGGTTGTAGACTCGCCAGCAGACATTTATGTTGTGATGGAGTACGTGAAGTCTGGAGAGCTCTTCGATTACATCGTGGAGAAGGGTAGGTTGCAGGAGGATGAAGCTCGTAATTTTTTTCAGCAGGTAGGATCAGCTAATATTTTTGAGATTTTGCATACTGTTTATTGCTTAGATAAGTTCAAGTGGGCTGAGCCCTGTGTGTTGGGGCAGATAATCTCTGGTGTGGAGTACTGCCATAGGAATATGGTGGTTCATAGAGACCTGAAGCCTGAGAATTTGCTTTTAGATTCCAAATGCAATGTCAAGATTGCTGATTTTGGTTTAAGCAACATAATGCGTGATGGTCATTTTTTGAAGACAAGTTGTGGAAGTCCAAACTACGCTGCCCCAGAGGTATGAATTTGTGGCAATTTTTGCTGAGGAAACTCGAGTAACTAATGCTCCTCCATTGTCATGATTTTGATCTAGAGGTTTTCTATGCCAATTTCTTATAGGTTATCTCTGGAAAATTGTATGCTGGGCCTGAAGTGGACGTATGGAGCTGTGGTGTTATATTGTATGCCCTTCTTTGTGGCACCCTTCCTTTTGATGATGAAAACATTCCCAACCTATTTAAAAAGATCAAGGTAGTGCTATACTTATGATGATTAACACATATCAGATCAGCTCATCTGCAATAACTTTGTAAATTTATAAAGCAGATATTGATTCAGGAAATTGTTTGACCTTTTTATTGTTTCTTTGGAATCCAGGCAGTCAGTTGTTTATTTTCAGCTTTAATTTCAGTTCGGAATGCTTGCTGGAAGATAACTATGATTCACATTAATACTTGTCAAAAATAAAATAAAATTCACCTTTAATGTTTTCATTGTTGTGTTGGGAGACTAATAAAAGAAAAATTGTTTGGAGACTTGTCACTGGTTAAGTCATGAGTGATGAGTCCAGATTCTGTTTTGTATTTTCTTTCTAATGTTCATTGGTCGATTCTTTTCCTCCACTCTATATCATATCCAAATTGGAGTCATGCGCAAAGAGATCAACATTATTTTGAACTGACGTCATCTTTTTCTCTAGGGTGGGATATACACTCTTCCCAGTCATTTATCATCTGGTGCAAGAGACTTGATCCCAAGGATGCTTGTCGTTGACCCAATGAAGCGAATGACCATTCCTGAGATTCGCCAGCACCAATGGTTTCAGTCTCATCTTCCACGTTATTTAGCTGTGCCCCCACCAGATACAATGCAACAAGCAAAAAATGTATGTTGATCCTTCCATTTCTTTATACCTCTCTTTTGTTGATTGCATGTGTCAATTGGAATTATAATAACTGCACTGTTTGCTTATAGAGTGTCATCCTCTTTGTGTGCAATTGGGTAATTTCTTGCTTTATTGATCCATTTATAGCTATAAAAATTATAGGAGAATTGGGCAACATACTTATTATTTATATCGTGTGGTATTTGTTTTATTGTTACCTTGGTCGTATTTAATTCTGCCATTGACACTTCTTTTGCAGATTGACGAGGAGATTCTACAGGAAGTTGTTAAAAGGGGATTTGACAGGAACCAGCTGGTTGAATCTCTTCGCAACAGAATACAGAATAAGGTTCGGACTTTTTTGGACTCAATATTCATTTTTTAAATTGTGTCTTATTTCTTGACACATATTTCAGGCTACTGTTGCTTACTATTTGTTATTGGACAACCGGTTCCGCCCTTCCAGTGGCTATCTTGGAGCTGAGTTCCAAGAGACTATGGTAAGTCTGTTTTTTGTTAAGTTATTCTAAGGTTGGGTTTGGATACACGGTTCAGATGAGATGAGATGAGATGTTTTGAATTGTAATTAAATAAAATATTGTTAGAATATATTTTTTAGTATTATTTTTATTTAGTTGAATTGTTTATTATATTTTTATATGAGAATTTGAAAAGGTTGTAATGATTAAGATGAAATGAAATGAGATAAGGGTTTTGTGTAAACAAACGAAGCCTAAGCTGTAAATATTTTAATAGTGTCCTTTTTTCTACTTGAGAAAGTCATTTTGAGCTTCCTTTGGTCTTTTGGATGGTGTTCTCTGGGTTTCTTGCAATTATATCCCCATTTGCAATTGACCTGACCTTGTAGATTGTCTAGTTTTAACTGCCTGTGGAATATGATACATCATTATCCTTTGTTAACGTCTGTTTGCATTGCATGGATATGTGTTTATTGAATGTACTGTTCTGTTTTTTAGAAGTTGTATCATCTACTTAATTAGTACTCGTATGTTTTCTTTGTTATACCTACTTCAATTAAATTGGGAGTTCTATAGATGTTACTTGGTTTTTGTTTTTTCCAGGATCTTGGTTTCAATCGTATGCATCAAAATGAGGTCTCTGCTTCAGCTGTTGGGCACCGCCTTCCAGGATATATGGAGTATCAAGGGATGGGCGTGAGACCACAGTACCCTGTTGAGAGGAAATGGGCTCTTGGACTTCAGGTTAGTTTTTAAACTATGTTTATGTTGGAATAGGACTAAAGCAGCGGAGTTACTCTGCTGTTATATATATAAAAGTAGATTGCTTTGCATGTTGTATATGGTCAATGCTTCCATCTTGGTAATGCCTCTCTTGAAGTCTTGCTATTTGAGAGAAAATAATGTGTTTCTGTGTTAACTGCATAGCACGTGGACAGTAATAGCAGGGTGGATGTTCTTTTCCCCTGAACATTGATACATTTGTGTACTTCCAACATTTTGGCAGTCCCGAGCTCATCCTCGTGAAATAATGTCGGAAGTCCTCAAAGCTCTGCAAGAATTGAATGTATGTTGGAAGAAGATTGGACACTACAACATGAAGTGCCGTTGGATTCCTGGTCATCTTGAAGGCATGCTGAACAATCCTGTGCACAATAATCACTACTTTGGGGATGAACCGACCATTGTTGAGAATGATGGTGTTACCAACTCGCCCAATGTTGTCAAGTTTGAAGTGCAGGTAATTTGTTCTGCTTGATTGTTCCTCTCTATGATTGTGATTTCTCTGTGCTCGGATATGTAAAAATGGGCTACCCCAGCTAGCAAGCATTCTTCTGGGGAGAATGGACCGGCTTTGTTTTTGTTTTGTGTTAACTTTGTCCTTGTATGCATGATATAGACTGACACCAATTAATATAGAGCTATTTCCCCCGATGTAGTGCTAATATATTCTTTCTGCTATGTTCTTACCAGCTCTACAAAACTCGGGAGGAGAAGTATCTGCTTGATCTCCAAAGGGTCCATGGCCCACAGATTCTCTTCTTGGATCTTTGTGCTGCTTTCCTGGCACAGCTCCGAGTCCTTTAAAGCAAGAAGCCTAGGCTCACAAGAAGACCTTTGCCTGTGAATCTCTTCTGACGCTTGTGTATAAGAAGTCAATTATGTATATAACATGTACAAGCTCAATTTGATAGCTTTTTTCCCGGACTTTTTCGGGTTTTGTTTAGTTTGAGCCAATCTTCAACGCTGGAATTGGTGGCTTACAATCTGGGTGCAGTCTGCCCTGCCCTTGGATTATATCCTTGAGGATGATTAACATGTGACTCTTGCCTTTGATTTTTATCTAATCTGAATCTGAGGTTACTTTGGTAATAGAAATCTAAACTTATCTTCCTGTTCTTGTGTCTTTTGTCAACCAATGACTTGGGAAGATCGTTAATTGTCTCTGTTTCATTTCATTTCATGTTTGCACAGTAATTGGTTTTTTTTTTTATGGATGCAAAAATTATTTTATTTTTTAAAAGAGTTTTCAACTTTAATTCAAACATCTTTAAATAATAATAAAAAATTTCTCAAAAAAATTATTTTCTGTTTATTTGTGTATGATCTTATGAAAAGATAAAAAGCACATAAAACTTATAAAGAAAAATCATAATTTAGCTAGCCACTTTTCAATAAAACTAAATAGCAGACTCTTCAAATTTATCATTATTCTATTAAAATATTGATTTTGACCTTAATTCATTTATTTTAGTTCTAATTATAATTTAAATATTTATTTGTTATTAAAAAAATACACATTCTTTTTTTAACGTTCATATTATTCATAACGCATATAATTTTCTAACGGTTTTTTTTTTTTACAACGGTCATATTCTTTCAACTAATATATTTTTTCAACAGTCATATTTTTTCAACGATCATATATTCACAATGAATATATTTTTTTTGCAGTATTTCTACGCGAGAGGAACAGTAGGCAGCGGGAAGAGAATTGTTTATGGTGAAAATATATTTAGCAAACCCGATTTGACCAGTGAATAAATCTCGAAGTAAAATTATTGTTTATTTATTGAGTCTATTATAGTAGATTTTTGTGCAACGTAGCTAAACTTTGGCCAATAAGTTGAGTCCAGTCCTAATGCTCTTCAACAAACTTCAAAGTTCAATAGAAATATATCTCCAAAAAGTTTAATCCAAACAACTTCTCATATTGCCTATTTACTTCCACAAAATCTAAATAATAATAAATAAAAAAACATATCAGAATTAAAAAAAATGTCACAGTTGTCCCTACCCAAACATATTTACTCGTAGGCTTATAGCCATTTTCTTTTTCTCACACACTGTGGATGGGTGGCATCTTGTAGAGGATAGGAGTTGAAATGATGATGATGATGGACGAGACAGAGAGAAAGGAAGAGCCTCACTACGGAGAAAATGATTGTTTTGAGTGAGGGTCCTTTCTACATACATTTTCACTCTTTTTTTTTCTAATCAAGCAAACTTCATTAAAATAAAAGATGATACATGTCAAAAGGGGTGGGGTTCCCCAACAAAAGACTCCAAAACAACAAATACAGTACTAGTGCAAAGAAAAAAGAAAAAAAAGGGTTTTGAGACCAATTTCTTAGTCTCTACCCAATCCCTACTAAGAGGAAAATATCTTAAAAGACGTTTTAATGGTAAGCCACCGCTGGAGGCGGTGCAAATGGATGCACTGTAGTTGAAAGTCTTGAAGTATTTGTTGGTGAGGTCCTTAGTCTCTCTCACAAGATCACCGGTTAGGGAAAGCAATAACCCGGATAGATAGGCAGGGAAGAGCAGATCTGTAGCGAAGGAACAGTTAACCCACGCATCTGCAGTGGCGCGTGAAGGCCACGCGCCGAAGGAATGGAGGAGGCGTCAAGCCGATTTGAAGGATTGAAGGGTGGAGAGTCTGCTGGTACAGCACGTGTAGCTGGCGGAGCTGCCGGAGTGCAACGGCGCATGAAAGTCACGCGCGGAAACAGACTGCGCGTGAGGGCCACACGCCGACATATTGGGCGCGGTTCCGCGTCGTTCTAGTAGATTGGCTGGAGGGGAACGTCGTGATGGGGCGCGTGTCTACCGTTCATGGCCGGAGTGCAGTAAATCTGAGAAAATCCTCGCCGGTGAAAAAACACTATCCTAAAAGCATATTTACAACTAAGAAGTGCAGAAGAAAAAGAAAACGAAAAGGAAATGGAGAGGAAGGGGTGAGCTCCGGCGACTTCACTGGTAAGGATTGGTGTTTTTTTCCTAGAGAGAAGGCAGAGGAAAGCTCTAGAGAGAAGGCGTCAGTCACTACTGTCTGTTTCTTACATACATTTTCACTCTAGTTGTTTTATCATTTCTGTTACTGAAGTCAAAGTCTTCAAAATCAATATTTCAATCTTCAAAATCTCAATTCCCACCGAGTCAAAGAATTAAAAGAGCTAAAGAAGATCACAAAATCAAAGCCAATCAAAAGAAGGAAGAAAGCAAATCTTAAAAAAATTTATAATGAAAACTATAGCCTACACTACAATATCAGTTATCAATCTCGTCTCTATGATTCGGAGCAACTTTTTCATTATCTTCTTCAGCCCTGAGATCTCAATGATCATGTTCTTCTTGTTCTGTGTTCATTGGTACATCAACATCTTCATAACCAACCCTCCCATGATCCAACAGTACCTGCTTCAGAAGTTCCTTAAATCTATTGGACAGGAGCTTATGAAGTTTAAATGTCAGAAACTAGCTTTAAACTTCTTTTAAGTTGAAATATTTAAATGACAATTTATAAGATTGAAATGGGAATTCATGACATACAAGCTAATTCTTCATCCTAAAAATGGTGCGTAGAGCATATAAAAGACTTGCGAGAAAAGCAAGGATCGCTCCGTTCGCTCATAAGAATGACAGGAAACAGAAATTGCATTTTACCTCATCGTACTATATGCTAAAAAGGTCCGTTACATGTTTTTCTTTTCCTCGGACATACATCAGATAACAGCATTTCATAAAATAAATGTGAATATTTTCACTTGTTAATTAGAGCATCAAATGTTATGAACAGAAGAACCTCTATCAATCAGTTAACAAAGCAGATAGGTGGAAGATCCAGGGAGCTCCAAAGTGACCATTCATCTTCGTTGCTCAAAGAAGAGGCCGAAGAAGTTCCCATTTCAACTGAACTTTGTGGGGTTTCCTCCTCCCTCTTCCCCATCATTTCCACATATTCTTCTTCTTCTTCTTCTTCTTCTTCTGCATTCTTCTCCATTTTGTTGTTGTTGCATGCCTTCTGTAGATTTCTTAATTGGTCAGATATTCCTCTTCCATTCAAATTTCTTGATCTGTTTTTCAACTTTAAGCACTCAGATATCCCATTGAATGCATAGAGAGAAGCTGAGAACTTCCTTTCATATTTCATCCTCTTCATGGCTGCTCTAAGCATTGATGGCTCATCAGTGTAGTTCTCTGGTTCCAGTACTGGTTCCTCAATCTCTTCGGCAATCTCAAATGGGGAATAGAAACAGTTTCCAATAGAATCATCCACAAATCGGAAATCCATGATTCCAACATCAGTGCCTGCTTCTTCTCCATCTTCCTCTCCTTCACCTCCAAAACTCCCGTCAGTACCGCTAGAGGTCTGTGCTACGTTTGGATTCCAATTGTAGTCGAAGTCCGTTTCTCTCCCTCTACAGTCTTGTTTTTCTGTAAAAGAGGATTCAAAACTCGTGTTCATATAATCAGGAGTAGCAGCAGTTGCACTGGTACTGGGTACATTAATGTTGTTGAAGTTGGTGTAATCTTCAGGATCATTGAGGTAATCTGTGAATGAGGTATCTGAGAAATCTGTTGCTTCATCTCTGTACGCTTCTGCTTGTTTGTTTTCCTGCTGGCCGATGGGCAAGGAAGAAGTGGCCGATGAAGCAGTGCAACTACTGCCATTCCTTGTTTTGAGTCTTTGGAGGAGGAGGTTCGTGATCTTCGAGGGAAGAGCTGGGGATGAAGATGATGATGAGGAACAAGGCCAGAAGTTTGTCCGAGTGTTGGCACCACGCAGCAAGCAAGCAGCCTCATCATAGGCCCTGGCTGCTTCCTCAGCTGTATCAAAAGTGCCTAACCACACTCTTATCTTCTGAATGGTGTCCTTGATCTCCGCCACCCATCGGCCGGACGGCCTTTGCCGGACGCCAACAAATCGCTTTCGGGCTCTCACGGCCCCACCTAGAGCCGCAGTTGCGGCAGCTTCCTTCACCATCTGATCCCAAACCATGGTTCCCTCACTATAATTTTTATCTTCCACGGTCTCACCACTAGCGTTTCTCTTCCTAGCCATGTATACTTCAGTTGTTTTTCTCTCGTTCTGTGTGAAGATCTCCTAATGTCTCTCTCTTAAATTTTCTTCTCTAAACTTGGTAAATTTGCCTCTCTTTTTCTCTAATCAAACTGATCTACTTGCCGGGGAGTACTCGTGAAGGTTTGGTATCTATGCTTCTGTTTGTGTTGGTATGTTGCAATTTATATGAAGGGAGTGGAAGATCCTGTCAAACGAAAGTGGAGATCAGCTGAAAGGGTCTTGCTGCCTTTTATTCTTGTTTATTTGTTTCTTTATAATTTTGGGCTTTTATATCGATCCATGTGGAGGCTTCTCTTTCAAAATAAAGTGGAAAACCGACCACCTAATTGCTGCAAATTAATTGCAATTTATTAAATCTTGCTTTGACCGAGTCAATGGGATACCTTATAATAGGTCAGTTATTTTCCTTGATATATATTATTTTGATTTTTAAGAGTTCAACATGATTTTTTTATTTTTTATTTTTTATTTTTTTGGAATGGAAACGTAAGCTGCCTGAATGGGTCGTTGCACTTGATCTCTTGTAATGTTGTTAATTTATTCGATTATAATTTGATGATTTCGACAAATTATTGACCTATCCTTTATCATGATCAAGTACAGACAAAAGCATAAAACTCGTCACCCAAAATTAAAGAAACTACAATATAGTTAGGAGCCAAACGTACGAACTTTTGAAAATATCTCTATCACTTGGAAGAAGAAATACATGATTCATTGTAAAACAGTAATACCAAGAGGACCCTAAGTACTTTTTTTGTTGTTGTCCTGATCAAAGATGACATCCAGATAGACATGAGAATATATATATATACATATATTTATATATATATATATAAGATCATCAGAAGGAGGTGGAGGCGGATCTCAACAAAAATCTCGTTACAACATATACAGATAAAAGAAAAACAAACGATTTATTAATCCTGAAAACTTAGGACTTGTTTGGATAGTAAGATGAGATGAATAAAATATTGTTAGAATATTATTTTTTAATATTATTATTATTTTAAGATTTGAAAAAATTAAATTATTTATTATATTTTGTGTGAAAATTTGGAAGAACTATCTTTATATCCAAATAGGACGTATTTTGCATTTTGATCATGTTGGCCTCTCATCATAATAACCCACCCACATTAGCCTATTTCCTATTTTGTTGTCACAAGCTTTAAATAACCCAAGCTAGCCGCATGCATGCCTTTTCTTGGCATGTGTTTTCATGTATTAAAAGCATATAATATGCATGATGCAATTAATTATTGTGATTCCTTCACGCTACCGTTGGATATATAGTTATTCACATGAAGCATAAGTCTTCTTCTCCTTTTTTTTTTTCGTGGATTACTTGAGATCATATAGCTGGTAATTTTGTATGTAATATATATATATATATATATATATGCAAGTTGGTTTCTACCCAAACCAGACAATCGAAGACACCTTAACTTCGACGGCGAACCTGTTTTTCCTGCAATATTGTGAAAGAAAGTTTATTATTCGGTCATTTTCAAGCCCATGATCCTTTGGATAATTAACCATCCAGTCAAAAAAGGACCCTCATCATCATTTTTCTTTGGGTGCGGCTAGTCTCAAAATTTTTTTTTTGGTTTTTTTTTTTTTATTTTACTTTTTATATTTTTTTACATATTTAAATATATTTAAAAAATAAAAAATACATCAATACATTTAAAATCACTTCTTTAATCATTAAATAAAAAAAATTTTGACCAAACAGTCAAATAGAGTGGACAAATGTAGAGGGCAAAGTAGTCTTTTTTTTTTCTTTTGTCATGTTTGATCATTAAAGTCAAAGAAAACGATTTCTTCAAAGCCCCACTACAACATATAAATATATATATATATATATATATTATATATAAAAGCCTCTCCCAGTAAACCCGACAATTAGTCATATTTCTTTAAAAAATATATATATTAAAAATTGGAAAAAATTATGTTTTCTTCTTTAATTAATTTGCATGTTGTTAATCTTGAGGGGCTTTTCATCACGATCATACATCATCATCGAGCTGGTCATGATCATCAGATTGTGACATTCCTGGAGTCGCTACATTTTTTTTTCTCCTAATTAATGTGAAATATTGTAATTGGTTATAAGCTATGCGCGCAACAAAGCAAAGCTCATACAAAAGTTAAAAAACTCTTCTTTGGTTTACTCGCCCAATTTGAGATTCTTTTTTCAATCAATGGATCCAACAAATAATTTCATTAATTCTATAATTTCATTAATTTATAATCATGTGATATTAAATATTTATTATTTTTCATTCATCTATCAATAATTTGATGCCATATCATAACATAATAACTAAAATTACGAAGAATCATATATATATATATTATAATGAATTATGCATCCTGCATTTTACATTGAATAATATATATATATTTTATGAAAACAGACTCATTTTATTAATGGACAGAAATTACAATTGTGACTTATCAATACGTGAAAAATCCAGACTATAAATCAACTACGCATCAATTCTGGGGCTTCCTCACACACAAATTCCTTTGTGGCAAACATTGTTTTAACTTCTAAACGTCAAACTATCTCATAAACAGAAAAAGCGCTCTGTAAAAACAGAACTTTAAGGTCATCTCTATTCTCCCAGAGAGGATGAGTACGAGACACTATTATGGATATAAAATCCAATAGCCTATTTTTATATTATTACTAATTAAAATAACAAAACTACACCTAAACACAATAACAACTATAGGATCACAAGTACTGGTGAGACTCCGAACATCACGCCCATTGCAAATATCGGTATCTCGAATCCTAACTGGACGATCACGTAGCTCACGCACAACTAAAATAATAAATGTATTTAATAATGTATTTATTCTCAGTGAAATGGAGAGCTATTTATTAAAGAGTATTGTTATGCATCAGCCTACACACCACACACCAAACTGTTTTTTTTTTTTTTAATTTTTTTTTATTTTAGTCTTCTTGAAACATTTATATTTTTTTATTCATCATCCATATAATACACATTTAATAAAAAAAATAAAAAAAAATTATGATATATAATGTGTAGACTAATACAAAACTTAATTCTTTATTAAAAAAGCGGACCCTCCCCAAAGTCAAGTGGGAGTTCCAATAATTGTTAATGAAGACAACTACGATGCCACTTCTAATTAGACAACACTCTAGCTTATCCTGCCACGTGTAACCCATTGGTTTTTCCAAAAATTTTTAAAGGCACATTAGAGAAAGAAAACCTGGCGGATTATTCACTCTAACGAAGAATATCCTGCGCCTAAGAGCATCACCAAAATGTCCGGGAAGATGTCAATCGTAGTTCCTGAGACTCCACGTGGATGTCCAGCAACAAAATCAACGATTCTAGTAGCTAATTCAAAGGGAGATTATACAGTCGGGCCCGCTCAATTTGACCCGGCGGTCAAGTGTGTGTGTGTTTTTTTTTTTTAACATATTTAAATATTTTTAAAAATTAAAAAAAAGTACACCAATACATTAAAAATTACATTCTTAATCATTAAGTAACAAAAAAATTAAAAAATAAATAAATACACAAATGGTTAAAGTGAGAGAACAAAATGAGAGGGTAAATTAGTATTTTCCTATATATAACGACAACAACAATAATAATTTCAAAATAAATAACTGGTTACCAAGTGTATAATTCCATTTGCAGGGTCAGATTCATGCCACTGGCCTGTTGATTTCTGGACGAAAACATGCCCCTTTTCCTCGAAACATAGTTTCAGTTAAGGTTCTGGTAAAAACATGCTGTCCAAGGGATCAGTGAATATGCCATATATACGAGAATTCTAATTAAAACCAATTTGTTCTTTTTTTTTTTTTTTTTTTTGGGCAATCCAAAAATATATAGGGGAAGCTCAGAGATTATTGATATTTATAGAGTGGCAAAGTAAATGGAGTGACATAGAGTTATAATTATAAGGTGGATGTAAAAATCAATGCTAACAATTTGGAAAGATATTCATGAGAAGTGAAGAGAAAGTTACACGAGAGGAATTTTGTATATGTTCTTCATTGAAGAAAATTATCTGAGTACAAGTGTGCATATATATACAAGGCAATCCTAGCAACCTTGCCTAAGACTATTCTCGAGCACCTATTGTGCATTACATAATTGAATACAATTGCAGAGTTTGTTATAAAAATTGTCGGCCATAATACAACACTGAATCAGCAGCTATACCCAAAGGGTAGGCACCAACCTAATTTAGGTGATTCCAGAAACATCTGGTTGAGAAGAATCTGACGTGGTGGTGGTCCTTCTTGAATCAACTGAGGTGGATGAGTCGTTGGCAGGAGCAACTGAAGTTGAGGATAGCTCAATAAGAAGAAAACCCTTTATGCAAAAATAACCTATAAGTGAAGTTGAATATAAAATTTTATGTGTGCTGCTGCAACTCTAAATCTACTCCTCATAAACATTAAAAATAAAAAATAAATAAAAGATAAAAAAAAAAAAAAAAAAAAAA
>QEOT01124114.1:106263-131025 GCA_003123785.1 Pterocarya stenoptera
TACGAGAACTTTGACTGATGTTTAATTTGAATTTGCTTGTCTCATTGATGGGAGATTTTACTTTGAGACCTTCAGTTCTTGATTTCGAGTAGATCTGGTCAATGATGTTGGTGTTTGTTTTTTTCATCTTATAAGTAGCTTTATGCATTGATGCCCAATCTGGGTTTTCATTATTTTCTTTATTGAATTGTGGAATGGTTCAATAGTAAATTGAACTGTATCTAGAAACTGGAACAAACATGGGGCATCTAAAGCCAGACTTTGGAACCATCTCATTTAATGGTGAAAGGAAGGATCATCCTGCTAAGAATTTCAGAGGTGCTTTAGCTTGTATGGTTAATTCTGAAATAGGTGCTGTTTTGGCTGTGATGCGAAGAAATGTACGATGGGGAGTTCGCTATGTGGCAGATGATGATAAGCTAGAGCACTCTCTCATCCATTCGTTGAAAGAACTACGAAAGAAGATATTTTCTTGGCAAAATAAGTGGCACAATGTCGATCCAGCTGTGTACCTCCAGCCATTTTTGGATGTCATTCAATCTGATGAAACTGGTGCACCAATCACTGGAGTTGCATTGTCATCCGTTTACAAGATATTGAGCCTTGACATACTTAATCTTGATACTGTGAATGTGGGACATGCTATGCATTTGATAGTTGATGCCGTGACAAGTTGCCGGTTTGAGGTCACTGATCCTGCCTCTGAAGAAGTGGTGCTGATGAAGATACTTCAGGTTCTTCTGGCTTGCATGAAGAGTACGGCATCAGTTAGGTTGAGTAATCAGCATGTGTGCAATATTGTAAATACATGCTTTCGAGTGGTTCATCAAGCTAGCTCCAAAGGTGAATTGTTGCAGCGGATAGCACGCCATACTATGCATGAATTGGTTAGGTGCATTTTCTCTCACTTGCCTGATATAGACAGCGCTGAACATGCATTGGCTAATGGAAACAGGTCATGTGTTAATAAAGAGGTAATGATTCTTGGCACATCCTTTGATGTTATATATTGTCCAGTTTAACAACATATGACGTCTCTCGCACCATACTATTGGTGATATAGTGCAATATAATTTTCTGAGTTTTGCCAAACGAAAAGAGGGGATTTCTATTTGAAGTCTTTTGGAGAATCATCAATCAAGTGTACTTCATGAGTATGAACATTTGTTGGTATGGAATTAGGAATGGTTTGTAGGTGAAGGCTTAAATGAGATACAGTCTTTAGTTTTGAATTGAGTGGTAGTGTACAGAGTATTCTTCCTCCTTATTTGTAAGATTTTGGGACCAGCTATTTATTTTCCGCATGAATTCATAAAGCTCATCTTTTTGTACAGGTAGGTTCACCAGAGAATGATCATACATTGGAAATTGAACAGCTACAAAATGGCATTGGTGGAGTTGAATTTGGTGGTCAATCATCCACATATGCTTCAAAGGCTCCCATGAGTACGTTAGCTAGTGGGACGAGCGATGGGGGGACGAATGCTAGTAGTGGAGTGGAGCCTACTAAAAATGATGAGAAACTTTTGATGGAACCATATGGGGTCCCTTGCATGGTGGAGATATTTCACTTTCTGTGCTCTCTGTTGAATGCCATCAAGCACATAGAATTCGGTCCTCAATCAAATCCTATAGCAGATGATGAAGATGTTCCCTTATTTGCATTAGGCTTGATTAATTCAGCTATTGAGTTGGGTGGCCCCTATGTAAGTAAACACCCCCAGTTATTGGCTATTGTTCAAGACGAACTGTTTCGTAATCTTATGCAATATGGTTTGTCGATGAGTCCCCTGATTCTCTCAACAGTATGTAGCATTGTTCTTAACCTGTATCATCATTTACGAACCGAGCTCAAAGTGCAGCTTGAAGCTTTCCTGTCATGTGTGCTTTTGAGGCTTGCCCAAAGCAAGCATGGCTCTTCATACCAACTGCAGGAGGTTGCTATGGAGGCTCTGGTTGATCTCTGCAGGCAGCAGACTTTTATGGCTGAGATGTATGTAAACTTTGATTGTGACATAACCTGCAGTAATATGTTTGAAGATCTTGCTAACCTGCTGTCAAAAAGCGCATTTCCTGTTAATGGACCTTTATCTGCAATGCATATTCTTGCCCTGGATGGTTTAATATCCATGGTTCAGGGTATGGCTGAGAAGCTAGGAAATGAACCTCTTACATCAGAGCCTTTGCTAGATGATGAGGGATATAAAGAATTTTGGACAGAGACGTGTGAGAATTATAGTGACCCTAATTTTTGGGTTCCATTTGTCCGTAAGTTGAAATGCATCAAGAGAAAGTTGATGGTTGGAGTAGATCACTTCAATAGGGATCCTAAGAAAGGTCTAGAATTTCTCCAAGGCATGCATTTGTTGCCTGAGAAACTTGACCCTCAAAGTGTGGCATGCCTTTTCAGATACACCACTGGGTTAGATAAGAATCTTGTTGGGGATTTTCTTGGGAATCATGATGAATTTTGTGTTCAAGTGCTTCATGAATTTGCTAGGACTTTTGATTTCCAAGACATGAGTTTAGATACTGCATTGCGTCTTTTCTTGGGAACATTTAGATTGCCTGGAGAATCACAAAAAATACAGAGGGTACTTGAGGCATTTGCAGAAAGATATTATGAGCAGTCACCACATATATTAATCAACAAAGATGCTGCTCTCTTGTTGTCATATTCACTAATATTGCTTAACACAGATCAACACAATGCACAGGTAAAGAAAAAGATGACTGAAGAGGACTTTATCCGAAACAATAGGAGAATCAACGGAGGGATGGATCTTCCACGTGGGTTCCTGTCGGAGCTTTACTGCTCTATTTGTGAGAACGAAATCCAGATGATCCCAGACCAAAATGCTGGGGTTCCGGTGATTGCATCAAGCCGATGGATTAATGTGATTTACAAATCCAGAAAGTCCTCCCCTTTCATTGTCTGTGATTCGACCGAGCTCCTCACCTATGATATGTTTACTATCCTTTCAGGACCCACAATCGCTGCTATGTTGGTTATTTTTGATCAGGTGGAGCAGGAAGATGTTTTACAAACATGTATTGATGGATTCTTGTCAGTAGCCGAAATAGCAGCATGCTATCACCGTGATGATGTGTTGGATGATTTGGTCGTATCTCTTTGTAAATTCACAACCCTCGTGACTCCATTATCCATTGAGGAAGCTATCGTTTCCCTTGGAGATGACTTGAAGGCCAGGATGGCAACCACTACAGTTTTCACCATAGCAAATAGGTATGGTGATTATATTCACTCTGGATGGAAGAACATACTGGACTGTGTGTTAAGCTTGCACAAGCTTGGCCTTCTACCTGCTAGCCTGACTAGTGATGCAGAGTATGATCTGGAGCCCTCTTCTGATCCAGAAGGGGGGAAACCTGCTACTGCTTCATTGTCTGCATCGCACATGCCATCTGTGGCCACTCCTCTTAAATCATCTGGTTTGATGGGCAGGTTCAGCCAGTTCTTATCTTTTGATATGGAGGAGCCAAGCTCACAACCAACAGAACAACAACTCGCAGGTCAGCAGCGCACTCGTGAGACTATACAAAACTGCCACATTGATAGCATTTTTATGGAGAGCAAGTTTCTCCAAGCCGAGTCTTTATTACAGCTTGTGAAGGCCCTTATCTTGGCTGCAGGCCGACTCCGTAAGGTAACTGGATCCGTTGAGGATGAAGACACTGTGGTAATCTGCCTGGAGTTGCTGATTGCAATTACCCTGAATAATCGAGACAGGATAATGCTTATCTGGAAAGGTGTTTATGAGCACATATCTGATATTGTTCAGTCAACTATTATGCCTTGCATGCTGGTTGAAAAGGCTGTATTTGGGCTCCTTAAGATATGCCAGCGACTGCTTCCTTACAAGGAAAACCTGACTGATGAACTCCTCAGGTCACTTCAACTGGTTTTAAAACTTGATGCTCGGGTTGCTGATGCTTATTGTGAACACATTGCACTAGAAGTTATGCGCCTTGTAAAAGCAAATGCAACTCATGTGAGATCCCATATGGGTTGGCGCACAATTATTTCATTGCTATCTATCACAGCTCGGCATCCAGAAGCATCTGAAGTAGGGTTTGAGGCACTAGCATTTATTATGTCTGATGGGGCACACCTGTTACCGTCTAATTATGTTCTTTGTGTGGATGCTGCAAGGCAATTTGCCGAGTCTCAGGTCGGGGAGGTTGATCTGTCTGTTTCTGCCTTAGATATGATGGCAGGTTCTGTTGTTTGTCTAGTTACATGGTCTTGCGAGACTAAGAATGCTGTGGATAAGGAGGCTGCAGTGAAAGTCAGTCAAGATATCGGGGAGATGTGGCTGAGGCTGGTCCAGGGTTTGAGGAAAGTGTGTTTGGACCAGAGAGAAGAAGTGAGGAACCATGCTATTTTAATGTTACAGAGGTCTTTGGCAGGAGTGGATGGGATTCAACTTCCGAATACCTTGTGGTTGCAGTGTTTTGATCTGGTGATCTTCACCTTGCTTGATGATTTACTGGAAACTGTGCTGGGGAAATCTCCAAAGGACTACCGGAATATGGAGGGAACGCTTGTTCTAGCCATGAAACTCATGTCAAAAGTGTTCTTGCATTTACTGTTGGATCTTTGGCGCTTACCTTCTTTCTGCAAACTATGGCTGGGGATTCTTAATCGTATGGAGAGATATATGAACATAAAATTCAGGGGAAGACGTAGTGAGAAGATTCATGAATTGATTCCTGAGCTCCTCAAGAACACTCTAATTGTGATGAAGACGACAGGATTACTCACACCTAGTGACACTATTGGTGGGGATAGTTTTTGGCAACTGACATGGTTGCATGTGAAGAATATATCCCCTTCTTTGCAATCAGAATTGTTCCCTGCATTTGAATTGGAGCAGCAGCAATCAAAGCAAATAAAAGCGGCAGGAATTCCTGCACCTGATGGAACTGTGCTTGTCCAGTCAAGCGAGACCGCAGCATGAAGAGAGTTTTAGATTATACTTCGTTTTGGTAAATTTTAGATGGCCTGAGAAATATATGTGCCTCATTGGTTTGCCCAAATTTATGTATACCAGCTACAACACCAAGGAGGCAGACAACTGTGGTTGGATGTTGATATTTAGAGTTGACAGGCTTCAGACTTCACAAGATCAAAAGTTTCTGGAGGAGATGCAGAAACTAAGGAAGCAAGCTTTGGAACCTGGTTTGATACCGGGTGGTTTGAACATCTTGTTTTTTTTTTAATAATTTTTCACTCAGTGAGCGAGTGGAATGGCTCTATTGGAGAGAGCGTTGGCAGTGCTAACTTGTTATACCAGTGGGCTCTTAGTAGATATCTCACTTAAATTTTGTATTTGGTTGACTAATTTATGTACCAAAACCATCAAATTGCACCATTTTCCCTCTGTATACTTTAATGATAATGCAATGGTCTAGTTCAGCTGGATTTCTTGAGCTGCACTCTGAGCCAGATACTTCTTTTGCTTTTCTTTTCTCTAGCAATATCTGCGGATCTTTTTCAGCATTTCAAACGTCAGATATTTGGATGTTGCTTTTACAGAATATTTCGAAGTGGTGTATGTAATATTATTCATATCTTTTCAACTTCCTGACAATCATTGGATCTGACATTAGGAGAATAATTAATAATGATTTTGGGCCTAGAAAAGGTTTAGCCCATTAGGCCCAAAACCGAATGTCACCCTTTCCGGAATCCCATTAGCAGTTGCATACAAAATCACTTACATTTGCCGCGTCATCCATACACATCTGTCATCAATACATGCGAGCGTGCCCCATCGGGTGTTGTTATCATCAAACATCAAGCGCGTTATTACCCCCGCAGGCCGGGTTACCGTTTCTTTACTTTGAACAATAAAACGGAAACTATAAAACCACCACCTTGTCGAAGATCCACAGCGGCGATTTCTTCGGAAACTTCTTCAACTCCCGGTGAACCCCCCGATCTCCTGTAGTCTCAGGTCCAACCATTTAATCCGATCTTTATGCATCCAATTCTATGATTTTGTTTGAATTAGGGTTTCTCAAGTCGTTTTTTGATAAAAAAATTCGACTTTTTTGTGGCTGAAGCCTGAATTTTGTTCAATGAGTTTGATCTTTGTTTGATGATGAATGGTGTTGGATACGTGGTGGTTGGTGATTGAACAGCAGGAATACAAGATGAGCGATGTGTTTGAAGGATACGAACGCCAATACTGCGAGCTCTCCGCGAACCTATCGAGAAAGTGTACGGCAGCTGGTGCTGTCGATGGAGGTCTTGGCTAAAATCTCTTTCAGTTTCGCTATTAATTTCATTATGTAATTTGTATATGTTTGTATTTTCGTCTTGGGATTATGGGTACGCTTGTTTCTAAGTAATTTTTTTAACCAAAAATTTATACTTTCTAATTTGTTGAAGAAAAAAAAGGGGAAATTTGCAAAGTAGAAAATCGATTAGTCTAAAAAAGTTCTTTGTTACGTTCTGTTGATCTGCACGATAGGGTGATCAAAATTTGGATAAGTCGATGTCCCCCAAAAAAGAAACTTGTTGGCTTCTTTTTAAAATCGATATTTTCGAGTCTGATTTATTTGGATTTTCTTTTTGAATATTTTTGGTGGGTAAGTAAACTTGGACTGGTTTGTTTGGTATGAATCATTGGCAATTCGGCATAATGCTAAGGCTTCCCACCACTTTACACTAGAAAAATGCAAACTGGTGAACCTTCAGATAAGGGTGAATTAGTTTTAATAGCTTCTGGCCCTTTGGTCGTCAAAAATATTAGGGGATTGCATAAGCTCACTCTCCCCTTGATTGTCTTTTTAGAAATGTGATGGACAAGGATTTTCCCAAGGCCACCAAAAACAACCTGGTATTTTTATATTTATTTAATGTCTTATTGTTCCGCAGAGCAAAAGAAACAGAAAGTTTCTGAGATAAAGTCTGGAATTGATGAAGCGGAATCTTTGGTACCTTCTTGACTCATTCTTTCTGGGGAAATTTAATGCATTGTCCTGTATTCTCAGCATTGAATTTTATGTTGCTTGCAATTGATTCAGATCCGAAAAATGGATCTTGAGGCAAGAAGTTTGCAACCTAATGTTAAGGCTGTCCTACTTGCTAAGTTGAGGGAATATAAATCAGATCTGAACAATCTGAAAAGTGAAGTCAAAAGAATTGTATCTGGTAACTTAAATGCAACTGCCCGAGATGAGTTGTTGGAATCAGGCATGGCAGATGCACTCACGGTATGTCTAGAAGTGCATAGTTTCCTTCTTTTTCTTGTTCTTTTGAAGTGAGAAGGTGATCCGTAGTTTTTTATTATAGACTTGGTAACTCACTGGAGAGAGATTTCAGCTTCCATCTCATTTTGGCACCCTTTTATCATATTAATGAAGTTTGCTTTGTCATCTGAACGGTGGCAGCCTAAGTTCTTGGATCCAAGGATACAGGCAGTCCAATTTTATCTGTCCCTAAAAGGCTAAAACTCATAACTTGTTATGCTTCGGCCAATATATATATTTTTTGATAAGCAAGAAGATTTTATTAATAAGCACAATAGCACAACCCAAGTACACAGGTATTGGTTCCCCCAATATGGTAAACTGTAACTATAGCGTCTCATTATGTGGTCTGATAAGTGGTGAATATTTTCACCTTCTTTTTCCTTCTTCCTTGAATTGTGGTTCATTTAACACATGATTGATGCCTATACAATAGGCATCTGCCGATCAGAGAACAAGATTAATGATGTCAACGGAGAGATTAGGCAAATCAGGTGATAGAATTAAGGATAGCAGAAGAACCATGCTGGAAACAGAGGAGCTTGGTGTCTCAATTCTTCAGGATTTGCATTCTCAGAGACAGTCTCTCTTGCATGCTCATAACACGGTAATTGTCATCTAAGGCTTTCAATTCAATTATTCTCTCTAAAATAAGTAGGTTGCTTTTTGGCTCCGCATTTTCTTCAATGGTACTTTACTTTTCTGACTTTTCCACCTCAGTAATATTTGAACCGGGAATATGATTTTGCTTCCTCTGAAGTTCTTCGCTTCCAAATATTCACATGCCACTACTGTGCATCATTTACATTTCTTTCAGGTGTTATCATTTTTTCCCCTTTATAGTAATTTCTAGTTTTGAGCTTTTATTATCTCCGACCATAATATTAACTTTCAATTTTAAGATAGGTATGACTATTTCTCTACCTTCCAATTGATGAAAATACGTGCCACTGTTTCTATCTGATGATTCTCTTACCGTGCAGCTGCATGGAGTGGATGATAACATAGGAAAGAGCAAGAGGGTTATGACTGCCATGTCTAGGAGGATGAGCAGGAATAAGTTGATCATTGGCTCCATTGTTGCAGTTCTTGTCATCGCTATCATCTTGATCTTGTATTTTAAACTTGCTAAATGAGGACATTTTCTGTTGTTGGGCTTCTGGGTGTCCAAGGGACACCATTTTCGCCTTCTACCATTCTTGGTTCTTGTGAGCTTGCAATTGAGTGCTAAGTAAAGATACTTTGCTGTGCAGTAACAGCAGCATGTTGATTTGCTTTTGTTCATTGTTGGATGTCTAATGTGTTCTCTTTTTTTTGTCGGATAGAATGTCGGTTCCTCTATTATGATGAGTAAAAATGGAATGGATTATGATTAACTTAAATAATATGCCCTTATTTCCTTGAAGAAAGTTAATATTATATCTGTGATGTTTTTGCATATTTAGAATGTGTCCAATATCTTGTTCATAGTTGATTGTGTTCCATCAAATTCACGAGAGTGATGATTGATATTGATATACAGCCCTTTTCTAGCTCTTTCTATGGTTCTGCTTTTAAATGGAAGATATTTATATAAAAAATAAAATTTAAGATGAGAAATTCTGTATACAAAAATTTTAATTTATTAAATTATACTACTGCATAAAATTCAACTAACCTAATATTCATTGATTTGTGAAATTTAAGTTTTTAAAATTTATTTTTAAATTATGTCACATAAATTGTACGGTATATAATCACAGACCTGTCTAGAATAGTATTATTTTATCCTTAATTTTATAATAAAAATATCGTAAGTACCTAAGAATATAAATTATGTTTTTTAATTCATATATACATATTCATTATTGATATATGCATATATGAATTGTATAAGTATATTTTAAAAATTTAAAACTTGATTTCAAAACTTAATTTACCCATAAGTAAACTCAGACTTTCTTTTGATAGCGAATAAACTTCAAAACTTGATTGAATAAATAAATGTGATATTTATAAATATTAAATATAACTCAATAAATTTTAACGAATAAAGCTCTAGGCTAAAATTCAAAGTTATTTGAACATTCCTCTTTGAATATAGAAAAATATTATTCTTATCAATGGTTTATACTATTAGTTTTTACTGACTTTTTAAAATAAAATTTTATTAGATTTTTTAATTAATGATTAAGTAATTATTTTTTAATAATATTATAATTTTTTTATTTTTAAAAAATTTTTAAATATATTAAAAAAATAGATATAAAAAAATATAAAAAAAAATACAAATCCATAAATTTGAAAGCGGTGGCTCCTAGAGGTGAGATTAGCACCGCTCTTGAATATAAACGGGCAATTGAAACGGGCCCACTTATAATTCTTCTTTTGGAGGAGCCTGTCGGCTGTCACACTCACTCGTAACGAAATAGTTCCACGTGTCCACACGATCAAGTTGGTTACGAGCTTTTCAAACGGCGCCTTTTTCTTTGTCGCCATCAGTGCATCGCCATAAACGTGACCTCTTCATTCCTTCTTCTTCATTTATTCACTAAAAAACAAGATCAAAACAGCATACTCCCGGAAACCGATGGCGCATTACTCTCGTGGCCGCGAAGATGAGGTCGACGACTTCGACGAATACGATCCTACTCCGTACGGAGGCGGCTATGACATCGTGCTCACATACGGTCGTCCTCTCCCGCCATCCAATGAGACCTGCTACCATATCTCCTCGTCCTCGCCGTCCGATGACTTCGACTACGGTCGGCCCCAGTATTCCTCGTACGCAGAGCCGTCTGCCTATCGCGATGAGGCCCTCGAGACTGAGTACAGCAGCTACGCCCGCCCCAAGCCCCGTCCCGCACTCTCTCCACCTGGAGGGGGACAGTTTGGAGGAGGTGGTTATGGGTTCCCTTCCCCTGGGGTGAACAAGCCCGGACATGGTGCACCCAATTACGGGTCGGAGAGGCCAGAATCGCAATACGGATCAGGGTATGACCCAAAAAGCGAGTACGGGCAACCCGAATCGGAGTACGGGCGGAAGAGCGAGTATGCACAGGCCGAATCGGGATACGGATCGGGGCACGGCCGCAAGAACGAGCACGAGCAGCATCCTGGCCGGCAGAGTGGGTACAATCAGCAACCCGAATCGGAGTACCGGCGGAAGAGCGAGTATGATCAGGTCGAATCTGGATACGGATCAGGGTATGGCCAGAAGAACAAGTACCAGCAACATCCCGGATCGGAATACGGTTCCGGTTACGGGCGGAAGAGTGAGTATGAGAAGCCACATTCACCTGAATACGGATCCGGGTATGGCCGGAACACCGATTATGAGACTCACAAGTCAGAGTACGGATCAGGTTATGGGAGGAAGCCCGAGTATGAGGCTCCCCCGTCTGAGTACGGATCAGGTTATGGGCGGAAACAGGTTCATGAGGAGGAACAGGGCGGTGGTGGGTATGGAGGGAGGAGTGAGAGGCCTGGGTATGAGAAGCCGAGGGATGATCCGCCTCGGAGGCCGAGTTATGGGCGGTCTGGTGAGGAGAGCTATGAGAGGCCTAATTATGAGAAGCGTGATGATGATGATGATGATAGTGGCGAGAGGCGCAAGCATGAATACGGTGAAGAGAGCTATGGGCGCAAGAAATACGTGAGCATTTCTGTACTTCAATTAACGTTTCTTTATGATATGTTTACATCCAACCATGGTGTTTGATGCGTGATATGATACCTGATACGTCAATTCCACTATAACTTTTATTTTTGGATTATTTTCCCCTTATATGTTAGTTTTATATGATATTAGATTCTAGTTTACATTTTTTTATAATGTCTGAGATTTTCAAATATGCATAGTAATAATTATGGAGTTGTAGCTGCAACTCAATTTAAATCTCACAATTTTTTTACCACAGCCTTTGGTTATAAAACTACAGTTGACATCTCATTCTTACTTGAGCTAACTCTGTGTAGGCCGAGAACGATTAAGTTTAGATGGTCAGATCATGTGCAATTGAGATAAACGATGTGTTCATCATCCTCGTGTAGTGATTCTAATATCGAGTTCAGATTTTTATCATGTATGCTGTAGGGAGAAGTTGGGGTAGATTTCTAGGGGTGCTTAGCATATTATAGCTAGTTCCTTATGCGCACAAATGAGTATGGGACGGGATTTTCTGCTTCTTTGAGACTTTCCAGTTTTTGGGGTGGTAACTTGAAGTATCGAACATGGAACAGTCCTAAGACTGTACGTGTACCTACTTTATTTTAACCTTTGAAATGCTGGGAAATAACTTCAGCTATCTTACCCAGACAACAATAAATTGATCATTGTCCTTAAGAATATACTCGTGAAATATTTTCAATGAAGCCCTTATGAAACTCAACTAGTTGATAGTGTTATTTACAATTTTACACGCGTTGGTACATATAAATCATGGGGGCACGTGTTTGTCATCAGCTACAAATATAACTACTCCAATTTTGTTTATTCCATTAATTTGTAAAGCAATTTGGTTTTTGACAGGGAGATGATGGCTCTGATGATGATGAGAAGAAGAAGAAGCACCACGGTTATAAGCATCAACATCACCACCACCGCAAGAGCGATGATGATGAGTGATTGGAATGCATTCGGAGTGGTTTGTAAATGGGATTCATGCCATAATTAGCTACTAAATAATGGGTTGAGGCATGAGTAATCTTGAATCTTTTAAAGTCGTATTGTACTGGTGGAGTATTCCATACTCTTGACATATTTAGCTCTATAAACTCCATTTTGTTTCAGTGTGCGTGATTCTAAATAAAATCCCAGATAATATTTGGGCGGTTGTGTTTGTTCATCTTTATTTTGTTGAGATTGTCCATGCCATTGGAATCATACACATGTTTTTAGGTCAAAGTTTGACAGATTTGATCGGTAGAAAACATCCCATTTTAGAAAGTGGAACGAGAGAAATAGGCAGGTGGAGGAAAAGGTCAAGGTTTTCCAATCACAAACTACATTCTAACGATACTGTACATTTGAAGTATAATGTTCAATGCGAAGTGGAAGAGCCTCTCTCTCTCTCTCTTCCTTTTTAAAAATCAAAAGTGACATTTTAGGGGTTTTGTTGTTCCTAACCAAATTGAATTTTAAGTCAGCAGTTATGTTGATTGTTCTGGAACTTCTTTTTTTCTCTAAAATTTCCTCTCCACCCACCATCCGCTCAACTGCCCAAGAAAATGTCTAATGAGAAAGATGCTTAGGTGTTAAAGTATCAAGTGACCATATGTTGAGATACAGAGGAAATTAAGGGCCAAGTTGGGGCTTTCTGTTCGGTGCCCAATTTGAATTGGAAAGTACTGTCATTATGTCATTGTTGGAAAATATAATGTTTATTATTGCCTGTTAGCCTTTTTTAACCAAAATATTATAATTGAAAATCAACCAAGGTACAAAAGGAGGGGAGATGGCGTCCCAACAATTATTTGAAAATAGTCAGTATAATGCGAGACAACGAAAAAAAAAGGAAAAAAGAAAAAAAAGTGAAGGGTAGAACAGAAATTGGTTGTTAAATTAGATCTAGAGGAGCTTCTTTCTCTCAAAGAATGTCTTCAGATGCCATAGCTGCAAACCGGCTACTGACAAGCAAGAGGAAACTGTAGCCATCTTAGAGTTGGTTGCTCTATTAAGTAGTTGCATTTCTTCCTCCCTAGATCACCAAAAAAAAAAAAAAAAAGGAATACATGATCAGATACAAACTGGAAGGGAATGGTGCCCCTCAGCATAAACAAACCAGAGCACAGAAACTTGTTTGGATACAAACTCTTAAGTAGTTGGTTGTTCAAATCCAAGGTCTTGGTATAAATGGTTTTACAAACTTGAAAATCATTTCCTATTAGAACTTAGATCCACAAGCAAGAAAAAGGTTGGATTAACGTGTTTTTATCTAGAGTACAACCGATTCTTGGACACTAGCAAAGAAGGCAGGATTTTGAGATTTGTAGTTCCAGACACATACATGCGTGGAACATGAATTTGCAGAAACAATGGCGGTAAGTACAAACTTTTCCAATAAGCATTCCTTCCCCAGAAGCAAATAGATCAATCGAGCAAGGTGCTAAAGTTAAGTCAATTGAATGAATGACATCGTGCATGGATACGACAGTTGCATGCAATTTCTTGAACTCAAGTTCCATCACCTAGCACAATATGAGATAATGCATCAGCAGACCATGTGAAGCATGCATTTTTGCTAATTGCTTGGACTCTTCATATAACAACAAAAATGATCACCAAACTGAAGAATCAAAACATTAAGATAATAACAGGAATAGGAGCTACTAACATCCATCATAATACATTGTCACCATCATCCAGTATTGTAACCACAACTTGCCTATGCAACCTAGTGGTAATTTTCTATAAGCTTCATTCACCAAGCTTTTCCCCAGACTCGGGAACAGAACCAGAGATCTGCATCAGCTGACTACCTTGTGAATTGACATGTAATTATCATAGAAGAGGCCACAAAATTGAAACATAAGTTTAAGAACTG
Source organism: Pterocarya stenoptera (assembly GCA_003123785.1). NCBI lineage: Eukaryota > Viridiplantae > Streptophyta > Magnoliopsida > Fagales > Juglandaceae > Pterocarya > Pterocarya stenoptera. The sequence continues at coordinate 120,069 of QEOT01124114.1, forward strand.
GAGATTTACTAAATTATTAAGTCCAAACTTACAACACTCTCCACATCCAAGAAAAAAATTATGCAGCAGTAACATGATAGTAAGTTAGAAACCAACAAGATAGCAAGTCTTTAAATTCCAACCCATCTCATATGACACCAAAGACGAATGAAAACCCGGTAAGAAATGAAATACAATACTTACTTCAATCTCCCCTTTCTTAGCAACGTTGGACCAGTCTGTCGCAGCAACACCAGTTCTTCAATCAAAATCAACCACCACTGTCACCGGGGGCTTATGATCAGGCGCCCAAAAACAAGCTGTATAATCACCAGGCTCTGCCCCAGTAAACGCAAAATTACCCGCTTCCACATGATCCCCATGGTGGTACTTAACACCATGAGGCAAATTGACCTAATAAAAACCCCGATCGCTACCACGTAAATCCTCCAAAACCAAGCCCAAAAATCCACAAATTACAAAAAAAAAAAAAACTGATGCTTTGAAAAAAACCCAAAATTTAGAACAGAGACTCACATAAGCTTCTGATTTCAGTTTAATCATTGCTTAATTTAGTCCAAATACCGCCTCTAGCCAAGTACTTNGCAGATACGGACATATTAGCAGAGGCCCAGTTCAAAAAACAAAAAATGAAAAAACTTGAGGAAAAATGGGGTGGGGTGCGGTTTGGCCTGTTTGGGGCATCGTTAGTAGTCGCTTCGTCACATCTTCAAAATTTAATGAAAATACATATTTTTTATAAATTCAAAATCTTTATATCCATAATTTCATATTAAATGAGTAATTAGATTTATCAAAATAATAATATAATATTATTTTTTTAGTAATAATTTTTTAAATCTTTTTTTCATATTTTATAATTACACTAACTATATGTATATTAATAATTTAATTTCATACTTAAATTATTATTTTCTAACTAAATTATTTTCTCAACTTAATTACCCTACAGACATATTTTACAAACTCATTTTCAAACTGAAACTAAAAGTCTGCTGTATTTTATAATAAAATAATAAGATAAATTTATAAATAGTGAGTCTTTAAATATGAAGATAAAAATAAATTTCTGTAATTCAAAATTTGAGTTTTGATATTCTCCAAATTCAATGCCAGCCCTTTAACACCCGGTCCATTCAAATTTTAGAAATTTCTTTTCATTTACTTGCTATATATATAAATAAATATATACATGCTAAATGTATCAATGACGCTTCAGTATGGTGGTATTCTCCACCTGATTTTATTCTACAAATTAGAACTCTCGTATAAGATGCTGCCACGTAATTGATTTTAAGTTGCATTACTGATTTACTGTCATAAAAAAAAAACAGTAGTTAGTTTTTTTTTTAATCTAATAATGTTTTTATCAGCTAGCTGCGCCATGAAAGTATCAAGGTTGTAATTACTTTGGTGTTGCCCCTACAAAAGAGGGAAGATTGATCACTAGACGTTCATCAAGATTATAAGAGTACTAGTCTTGTATCAGAGAGCAATATGGCCAATTCACAGAAGGTTCCAGTACTGGATAGGAATATTTTAGAAATATCAAGATGTTGTCCGTACTGATCATCGTGTCGACCACGTATATATATAATATTGATACGAACATGTCCAAAGTCAAACTAAAAATTTTAAAGACTATTAATGCAATGGAGAAGCCAATAATGTAGATTGCTTCAAAGTTGAAACAATAATTATCAAATTTCCACTCAGCTGGAAACATGCATGCATACAAACAAAATGAACTCGCTGTCGATGATTACTGTCGCTGATTTCTTTTAAATTTCATATTTTTTGCAGTGGTTAGCAACTAACAATGGAGATGAATGGCCACTTATTACTAGTTATTAGGAAAACAGTGACAGATGAACAACCCTTGTTACGTACATACCTAATTTGAATAAGCGGGACAATTAATTTGATTCTCTGTTTTTGTCTTTTTCTTTTCTTCTCCCTTTCCATGACAATCATCTCTCTCTCTCTCTCTCTCGGTTAATTAATTGATGCAAGTGGATAATACTCCAGCCAGGCTCAAAAGTAAAATACAATCATCTGCTACAATATTAATATAAGAAGCATGCACATCAATGCATAAATATGTGTGTGTGTACTATAATCTGCAAAAGCTGATTTTTTTTTTTTTTTTTTGGAAAGAAGATGAAGTTCGGAAAAGAATTCGCGGCACAGATGGTGCAGGAATGGCGTGACGCGTACATGGACTACTACAGTCTGAAAGCAGTGTTGAAAGATATCGTGCGGATCAGACAAAGAAGCGTAGCAACGCCAGTACTGGCCGCATCGACCTCAAAAATTTCTTTGAAAAGAAAGGTTTCCCTCTACAGAGCTTTTAGCGGGCTAACAAGCCGGCACAGAAACTCTCCGAGAAAGAATGAGGATGAAGTAATTCTTGTTCAGGCAGTGGAGCCGCAGGATGGCGCAGATGGGCACTACCAAACCATGTTCCTCATGTCTTCCGACACCGGCGGAGAGTACGAGCTTGTTTTCTTCAGGAGGCTTGATGATGAGTTCAATAAGGTCGTAAACTTCTACAAAATGAAGGTGCAGGAAGTTATGGACGAGGCAAATGAATTGACTAAGCAGATGGATGCTTTGATTGCTGTTCGAATAAATGTGGATAAACCGATTGTAGAATTTCATGGAGCTGATTTGGAAAATCTTGCAAGCAATGAGAGAAAACCTGGACTGCAGCATATGGATGTGATTCAAGAAATTGAGATGAGCGCTGAAGGAAACTTGGAAGAGCAAAACCAAAACGAGATTGTCGAGAATTCTGGAGACAATTATAGGAAGGGCAAGGGACAAAAGGTTTCCATCCAAGGATCGAGGCCAACATCATTAGAAATATTCGATCGTGTACATATCAATAATGTCACCCCCGAAACTCCAGTATCTACTTTGAAAGGCATTCTCATGAGTACGAATTCCACCAGGTCCTTCGGCAAGAAAGAGCTTAGGAAAGCAGAGGAACTAATGACACAGGCTTTTACTGAATTCTATCGAAAGCTGCAAATTCTGAAGAGCTACTGGTAACACGGTGTTCCTCAATAATCCTATGATTAAAAACAAAGTCATTTTCTTATCTACGATCTTTGTGGATGGAGTTTACCTGAACCTAGTTTTAATGAATGTAACAGCTTTTTGAATTTATTGGCATTTTCAAAGATCATGAAGAAGTATGACAAGGTCAAAAAGTTTCTGTTTCTATTTTCATCAGTCAGATACTACAAGGTTTTTATTCTGATAGACTGGCTGGCTTCACTACCACAGATCACTTCAAGAAATGCATCAAAGACTTATATGGCGATGGTGGACAAATCTTATATCGGTAGCTCAGATGAGGTTAGTTATTATAGATCAGGAAATTCAGCTTATGCTAATGATCTGAGCGGATTCTAAATGAAAAGTTTCCTTCTTTTCCATCTCGTGGCCCCGCAGATTACTAGGCTCATGGAAAGGGTAGAGGCTACCTTCATTAAGCACTTTGCAAATGGAAATCATAGAAAAGGAATGAAGATTTTAAGGCCAAAAGCCAGAAGGGAGAGACATCGGATTACGTTTTCCTTGGGTGAGATGTGCTAGCAGAAGCAAATATTCTGCACACTTTGCAGGGTTTAAAAGAAGATGCTTGTTTGATGTTTTTAGTTTATTTTTTGATTGATTATAAATCAAGTGTCTCCTTTTATTAATCTGCTCCCTTCTACTTTTCAGTATGTGAGGCAAAGTTCCTAAGCTGTTCAATGGCCTCGGAACACTAATTTTCAAATGAGATAGTAAAGATTAGCCATCATCTATGCTCATCATACATCAATCTACTTAAATGTTCTAAATAAATCTTCAGGTTTCTTCTCTGGCTGTTCACTTGCACTTGTAGCAGCCACCGTTGTGCTTATACATGCAAGAGATCTCCTGAGAAGCGAGGGGCGTACTCGGTATATGGAAAACATGTTTCCTCTTTACAGGTAACAGTTCCAGGTGTTGGGACAAACCATTTAATACTTATCTACTATAAACTTAGTGCATGCTTGCTCATATTATAAATTGTAATAATGTTTGTCCCCGTGTTTTCAGTTTCTTCGGATTCATTGTCCTGCATATGCTTATGTACTCTGCAAACATATACTTTTGGAGGCGTTACAGAGTCAATTATTCGTTTATTTTCGGGTTCAAGCAAGGAACAGAGTTGGGCTACAGACAAGTCTTTCTTCTCAGTTCAGTTCTTGCTGTACTTGCATTGGTTGGCGTCATTTCAAATTTAGATATGGAGATGGACGAAAGAACAAGAAGCTTCGGAGCCTTAACTGAACTAGTCCCTTTGGGATTACTTACTGTAAACTTTACTGCACAATCTCTTCAGAAAAGCATTTCACATAAACAAAATTCCCCAGATGGGTATGAACCATTGATCTTTTAAGTAATGCAGGTTGTGGTTCTCATAATATTCTGTCCCTTCAACATCATATACCGTTCAAGTCGCTTCATCCTAATCCAATCAGCGTTTCATTGTCTTTGTGCTCCTCTGTACAAGGTATGGTGGGAATAAGAATTTGTAACAGCGATACCAATCATTTACACCGACATGTAAACACGAGTTTAATGTTCTTTTCTTCGTAGGTTACCCTCCAAGACTTTTTCTTGGCAGACCAGCTAACTAGCCAGGTTAGACATCATGCTTACGTTAGCATATTAATTATTGATACTCGTCAAAATATTGTCATGCTTTTGCGTAACTTTCTACAATTAGGAAAGCCAAAAGTCTTTACAACTTTAAATGAGAATTAAGGAGATATATTATTTTTCATTTAAGAACTTCAACTTAATTATATTATAAATTTAGCCTGAAATTATGATGAGGGTGTGGATGACATGATTACAAAGGAACAGATCGAACTTCACTCTTCCAAAATATATAATATTACTGCGTAATCCTAGCAAAAAGAAGAATCTCTGAACTGTCTCTATTGCAAGCATCGATTAACACTATGAGTCTTTGATATAATTTCAGGTGCAGGCTTTCAGAAGTTTTGAATTCTATGTTTGTTATTATGGTTGGGGTGACTTCAAAATAAGATCACACAAGTGCCATGGAAGTGATGTTTTTAAAAGTTTTTATTTCATTGTAGCAATAGTTCCATACTGGATGCGTTTCCTGCAGGTATAATTAGTTTCCGTTGATATGTTGATATACATGTTTTTACACATGCGGCAACGTACAGTTTTTGCTCACAACAATCTAATGTTTTAGAGCCTTCGACGCTTGATAGAGGAGAAAGATGCAATGCATGGGTATAATGGACTGAAATACTTCTCAATAATTGTAGCAGTCGCCATGAGGACAACTTATGATTTACAAAAGGGGATGACTTGGAAGCTAATGGCAGCAGTGAGTTCAGGTGTTGCAACCATCATTGCTACATATTGGGACATTGTCATGGACTGGGGTCTTTTGAGAAGGCATTCCAAAAACCCATGGCTGAGAGATAAACTCCTTGTATCGAACCGAAGTGTTTACTTTGTAGCAATGGTAAGAATATATATATACTGTTCATCGTCATTGCATTTTCACAGCTGCTCTGGGAGGAAGAGTACTCAATAGTACTTCAGTCTTCTTCTTTGTTTACTGAAATTGATCAACCGTGGCTAATTAACGTCAGTTAATTGCAGGCACTGAATGTTGTACTGAGACTTGCTTGGATGCAGTCCGTATTAGGGTTTAGGGAAGCACCTTACCTGCATAGACAAGCGTTAATTGCAATAGTTGCCTGCTTGGAGATCATTCGACGTGGAATTTGGAATTTCTTCAGGTATGCTATATAAAATACTCAATTCATTTGTAGTATTCAATCCCCAAACTAATATATACATGTACATGATCAATATCAGAGATTAGCAGTACATATACACGATGTATATGTGCTTCTATATGATACATACACTTGCATGTGTAACTCAGAAGCCATTGATTCTGGGTGAAAAGCAGTACTACTTAAGACATAGAGAACTAATAATATATAATATTGCAGTAGTGGTAGGTGAACTTAGTTGTGAATATATGAAGCCAACCACCATGAATCAATTCGTGATCAAATATAATTAATTAAGGCCTCAAGAGTCAAAACTCCCCTCATAAGCTAATGATGATTTAATGTTCAACTGATCAGATTGGAGAATGAACACTTAAACAATGTTGGCAAGTATCGAGCATTCAAGTCAGTGCCCCTACCTTTTCACTATGACAAGTGACAACGATGAAGACAGGGACATAGAGGCATGTACAACTTGGAAGATCAGAGCAAAAAAATGGCGGCTGAATGATGGCTATCACCATTCATATACAGTTATTTGTTTTTAGTTTTTTTTAGTTGAAATGTCTGCTTTTAACTGAAGGTAGACAAGGACGTAAGGTATTTATTTGATCTTGGTTTTGCTTATTGTTTTTAATTTTATCTGTATTATCTATAGTTTGAGTGAAATTGAAATGTGTACATAGAGAGAGAGAGAGAGAGAGAGAGAGAGTAGTATTAGACTCTGATATGAACCCAAAGAAGTGGTTTTGACGACAATGTGCAGAGCTTAGTACTCTACAATTCTCAAGACTCAAAATACCAAGCATGCTGCTTAATAAGCACATCGAACCATTCCATCAGACCCTATTGATGCAAAGACCACGAACCTAGCAATTATGATGGATGGTGCTAGTGACCGCTACCTTTCTCTTTCCCCAAGAGTCAATTGAAATTGTTTGGGTAGAGAGAGAGAGACAAAAAAACAAGAGCCAATTGAAACTATTTGAAAAGGAATTCGAGTGGAAGTTGAAAATGCATGCTTGACCACCACCATGTTTGTGCTCCCAAACTACCCTAGCCGTGCTCTTTGAAATAGCTTTGGGATCAAACGTCCAAAATCCAGCACAGAACCTAAGACAGAGAGAGGAGATTTGTGTGGGACCTGTTCTGCTTTCCTGCGCAGGCCAGGGCGTTTTTAAGTTCATGATGGACCCCAAAAGAACAGTGGGGCAGCGATAAACAGATTTTGGAGCCTTGGAGAACCCGCACCAATTACACCATGTCCAACATCATAGAGAATGATATCAAAGTTTACCATCAACATTACTTTTGTGCTTGAACTGTGGGGTGCCTCCAGCAGTTCCCAAGCAGCTGTTACGTTACCGTGGAAGTAGTAACCGTTTTTCCAACCAAAAAGTTGGAAGACAAATTCATCAACCAGCAGATTTTTTTTTTTTTCATATAAGAACCAGCAGAAATCCATGCACAGAAATCAAACCTGCCAATTAAAATCTTCAATTTAATGCCACGCAAGTTTACTCGGCACATTGGAATCACAATTTATTAAGGTTGTGGAACTCATTCTACCCAGAGTCGTGGAGACCAGTTTTTCAGTTCCAGCTTGTATCAAGAACTAGAAGCTAAAAGAAGCGCACTACAGCAACCACAGAGACGATCTCCGTCACACGGAATGTGAACCCTCGTGATCACCATCTTCCCCCGTATGCAAGGAGGCTGAAGAGTTTGAAGCAGAGTTTTCAGCAGTTACAGCACCATTACTCTCATCCTCCCGGTTTCTATAAAGGGATGAGAATGACATTGGATTGCTGGTGGAGCTTGCTTTTTGAAGGCCTCGTATTGCTTTCATTGCCGCAATAGTGCTACGGTATAGATCCACAGTTTCCTCTGCAAGAGTTGATGGTGTCTTGGGTGAGATATTTGCTGCATTAGATAGTGGTGGGCTTGATAGTTCTTTCGTACAAGGATTAGATTCAATAACTTCTGCTACCAATGGGAAAAGGAGTTCAAGATTCTCATCACACTCGTGGACTAATCTTGTGAGAGGTTCTGTTGTAAAAAAAGGTTGATCAAGGGCAAGTTGGGTAAATGGTAGACACAACAGTCCCCCAGTTCGCTTGTCATACTTCTTCAAGATCTTAACTAGCCCTGATGAAGAAAAAGAACGCAAATGGTGATAAGCTCCACTTCACAAATTCAAATTGGACACTCGGGAAACCAAACAAAAAAATGTTTATGACGTCTTTGTTGTATATTTAGAATTTACAACTGCTATAATATTTTTTCAGTAGCATCCATGAATAATGACAAAGTTCATATCAACCCCATTTATATTTAGAAGAGAAACTAAATTAGCCAATGTTATACCTGCAAAATTTAAGGAGCTATAATTTTTTAGAAGCACCATTTCCCCATGAATGGTGACGAAGTCCTTCCGAATCTCCATCATTTCTTCACTAAATTCACTCTCTGATGTGAAAACTCCACCTTTGCTGTTCTTCTCCTTAACTTGCTCTATTCTTTCCTTCAGCTCCTGTTAAAAAATTGCAAATAATCTACCTATAAAGAATAAAAATGCAAACATGCATCGATGAGGAGTAAGGCTAAATATTTGGTTGGTGCCTCGCCATTCTAAACATGAAATAGCAATATGTATAAACCCAGAGGATTCTCCAATGACTAGCCATTGACTCCCATAACTTCAAAAAAGAAAACAAGCATCACGTGACTTCCAAGAATATTTTATTCAACTGGAAGAAAGGAGGGGAAAACATCAACTTCACAACTCATTAAAAGAACTGTATTTACTCAACTTATATCTAACAAACTACGTTGTAGACTAAAATCTTTGCTACTGCCTGAAACTATGACTCATGATATTAACAATTTATCACAACATGAGAAATTCAACTTATAGAACAGAGAACTAGCAAAAATTCAAAGTAAAAAGGTAGAACCATTGCCATATTGCTATCATAGCCTGGTCTGCACCTCAAACATTGATGAACAAAAGAATCAATTATGCATCACACTTTATATGTGCAGTGATTACGAGGAGTCATGCATGTCATTTGGAGTTGGGTAAAATATGTGCATGAGAGAAGCCACAGCCAAGAGTCTTCCAAACTCAGAAATATAATATATGGACTCATGTTGAAGATCTTATCGAGCCCCAATTATTCAAGCCAAACAAATGCAACTACTAGATTTTATGGTTCCCAAGGAAGAGGTTGTGGAACTATATGTGTTAACACCCAAAAAAGGCGCAGCCCGGAAGGTGAGAAAGATCCATTTCTGGATGCCCTAAGGTAGACTGGGCCTCGATCGGTGAGGTGTGGAGCTCCTGGCGGTGATCTAGTACGGCTATACAATGTTCATGCTTACGTCTAGGCAGTGAACAGTATTTAAATGCAGGAAAAATAAAGAGAAATAGACATACAGATTTATGTGATTGGCACTAGGCCTACATCACAGGGTTTGGGAAAAGAAGATTCCACTATAATGTACTTGTTTACAGTCTCTCATAGCATCTTATTTCTCACTGTACAATGGGAACTGGAGATCTACTTGCTTGAGAAGATGTTCTCTCTAAATCTCTCTCTCCAGAGGTTGAAAAAGAAGTCGAAGAATAAACCTGGCAAAAAAAAGTCCCTGAACTCGTATGTGTCCGTCCCTTTTATCTGACCCACTTCACGCGTGCGTCTCGGTAGTGGTGAGGAATGTCTTTTGCGTGTCTGACTGTCTCTCTCTTTCCTACTTTCCTCTGACACCTCCCTGCCTCCTGACACCCTCACCTCCTTGTCCCTTCTCTTTTCCCTCTCTCTACCTTTGTCTTCTAGTGATAGCCCCTTGATGGGCTAGGCCTTGAAAACTATTTTGGACCTGATGTATTTTACCCCCTCATAGTATGGTCAGTGCTTTTCGTTAGATCTGGAATAAATGAAATGGTCAGGTATCAATAATACCACCAAAGCATCACAAAAAAACAAAATGTCCTTCATAGCTTCTTGTTGGAACTTTATTCTAGAAAATCTTCATGGCATGTATCGGCCTCCCATTACCACACCGAATAGTATTTTCCCATTTGGGCCTACATGCAACCCCAAAATTCATATTTGATACCCATCTCCTATGAAATCAATGATACGCAAATTTGACGAACCACCTGAACCAGGGCAATTTGGCAGATGGGCTGCAATCTGATGGTGAAAATTAAATTACACGAAAGGCTTCCAAACTGAAGACCACTGCTACTAAAATATGCCTTACTTTACAACTCGTCTTATGTAAATTAACTTTGATTTGGTATGTTTTCAATAAATCAAACAACAGTCAGCGCCCTAATTAATTCATTCAAATCGCTCTAATCCTACATGTAATAACCTCTCTAACCTTCCCCCTCTTACAACTAACCAAGATGACTAAGAATGGCACCTTCTAATACTTTTACTTCCATTTACATTCAGTACAATCAATTTCTGTCCAGCGTATTCCAAAACCTTTTGGACCCTTTTTTTTTTCCCAAGCAGTACATAATTGAAGTTTTCGCTTTCCAACGCAAAACGTTGTTAATAAAGATACGGTACAAAGACTTGCAAAACAAATTATACAATCGGAATCACCATTTAAACTACAAGGCATATCCATGCACATAGATACAAGACATATCCATGCACATAGACCATAGCTACATATATTGGGATGCGCGCATGAAACTGATTACGAAAGTAAAAAGTAAAACCAAGAACCTGAAAGCGTATGATGAAGTCTTCCTCTTTATCAACGTAGAAATCGTTGAACTTGTCGAGCTCTTCATTGAGAATAAGAATGAACCATTCTTGGAGGTCCGCCAAGGTGGGTTTTTTATCGAGACCATCAGTACTGCTAGTATTATTAAGATGGTTCGGATGAAGATCGGAATCTGGGGTGGCGGGATTGGGAAAGTGTTGCTTGAGGAGCTTCTTGAGGGGCTTGTAGCAGAGGAACTTGTCCCTCCACGCCGGGATGGTCTCCTCCAGGTGGGTCTTGAACTCCTTCCCGAATTTCATTTCAGATATGCTATTCTCTGGGATTGATTTCTGACGGAGCAGAAAGATATTATATTGCGTTTAAACGATACGCCCACTAGTGTG
>QEOT01124114.1:131635-154649 GCA_003123785.1 Pterocarya stenoptera
TTTTTTTTTCCCAAGCAGTACATAATTGAAGTTTTCGCTTTCCAACGCAAAACGTTGTTAATAAAGATACGGTACAAAGACTTGCAAAACAAATTATACAATCGGAATCACCATTTAAACTACAAGGCATATCCATGCACATAGATACAAGACATATCCATGCACATAGACCATAGCTACATATATTGGGATGCGCGCATGAAACTGATTACGAAAGTAAAAAGTAAAACCAAGAACCTGAAAGCGTATGATGAAGTCTTCCTCTTTATCAACGTAGAAATCGTTGAACTTGTCGAGCTCTTCATTGAGAATAAGAATGAACCATTCTTGGAGGTCCGCCAAGGTGGGTTTTTTATCGAGACCATCAGTACTGCTAGTATTATTAAGATGGTTCGGATGAAGATCGGAATCTGGGGTGGCGGGATTGGGAAAGTGTTGCTTGAGGAGCTTCTTGAGGGGCTTGTAGCAGAGGAACTTGTCCCTCCACGCCGGGATGGTCTCCTCCAGGTGGGTCTTGAACTCCTTCCCGAATTTCATTTCAGATATGCTATTCTCTGGGATTGATTTCTGACGGAGCAGAAAGATATTATATTGCGTTTAAACGATACGCCCACTAGTGTGAGGAACTCATGGTACTGCTTCTGTATTGTGCACATCGGAAATAATTAGAAAGACAAAAAGGGCGATTACTAAGAAGTACTTTTGGAATATTTGGAAGTGGATGCAATGTTTTGAATATCGTACTGGATGTCGTATCGGTCAAGATATTGGAACGAAATATTTTGATATCGATACCGTTTCGGGATAGTCGATATATGAAAAAATTATATATATAAATATATATATAAATTATATTTCAAAATAATAATCTATATATAAATAATTTATGTATAAATACATAGATATATAAATTATAAATAGTCTAGTTTAAATTAGGAGTAAAACAATGAACTTGTAATTTGAAAAAATGAAAAAAATAAAAATAAAAAATAAAGGTCGAAATATCGGCCGGTACACAGGCCGGTACAGGTCGAAATATCAACCGGTACATCCGGTACCGGCCGGTACGAAACACATAACATATTGTACCGGTCCGGAGGCCGGTAAGGAAAATTCTGGCCGTACCGGCCGGTACGGTTCAAGATTTGAAACTGTGAGTGGATGGGTAATGGAAAGCATAAAGTATTTGTTGATTTTGCTCTTATCTGCTAGTCCTGCTTGTTACCACCCAAATTTTTTTAGAAAAATTCACAATCTTCTAGAGTTTCATAATTTTCTGTAGATTATTCTAGAATCTTGTAAAATATTATAGAGTTGTATAGAGTATTTTAAAATAATGTGAAACCCTTGTAAAGAAAGTAGAGTTGTATGGAATACTCTATCTAGAATAGTATAGAATCCATGTAAGAAAAACTTTGTAGATATTTCTAGAATAGTGATCTAGAATATTCTTTATCCTTAAATTGGTGACACGTGTCACAATCTTAACTATTCTTTGTACCAAGAGGTCCCTATAAATAGAGAGAGTCCTTATTTGTATAAAGCACCAAGAAATAAGAGTAAACAAAGTTCTATAGAGCCTCTCTTTCTACTTTCTCACTCTAAACTTATTATCTTTTGTCTTCAGTCACTTAGAAGGCTTACTTAAGAGTTTTATAGAAATAAATCCTCCTAAAGCCGCACGAAACGTGGGAAGAAATTCTAAGCGTGACATACTGCTTCTGTTTGGAATCTCTTGTTTCCTTTTTGTCAGGTGAACCAAACAATAAGATAACCCAAGTTAGGATAGAGGGATCATCTATCCGTTTGAGGTCGGAACAAAACTTAATATTCTTAGATTGAAAAAATATATATTTATAAGGGGAGTAGAATTTTTCTATTTCTAATCTCTACCACATTTATTGAACATTTTTAAACGGAATGAAAATTGTGGCAATAAATATTTAAACTTTTTTTATGTCTCTTATTTAAAGTCATTAAATTTAAAAAAATATATAAACAAATCTTTTGCACCGTAACTAAGCAAATCATTTGTATGATTAATTATTGAATAATTAACTCTAATATAAAATCAGGAGTTCAAGGAGAGTCTCGTACTTGTTATAATTGGAATGAGTTACCACGAATGGTGAGGGGTGCTTTGGCAATAGACAGTATCGCTTATTTATGTTCTAAATGAGATCATATTCAGTTTTGTAATAAGGCTTGGTGCAAATGTGCAATAGTTGAAGTTTGTAACACGGTTTTCCTTTTGTCACAACTGTGGTTTTAATAAATATCTTTCATTTAAAAAAAAAAAAAAAAACTCTGATATGCCAAAAAGGGTAAGGCAATCTAGGTCCCTGATTCAAAGGATATCGAACTTAAAGGCTCCTGCCCCTCAAAACTTTGTTCAACAAAGCCATCAACGTATGGTGTAAGAAGAAAGGATGAAACCTAGATCAGTCTTTTAATAGAAAATCTGTCTGCAACCACTTTATTCCTTCCATGTTGCATTCAGAGACCTCGCACCGACTCTATTTCTTCATTTAACACTCATTTCACAATTCCATTCATTGAGATAAAACGACTTCCGATTTCTATTCGTATGCATGTCTAAAAATGGTCGGAGAGCAATCCGAAAATTGCAATAAAAAAGAAAGAAAAAGAAAAGAGAGCATCTTGACATTAGGTCCCGTTTAGTTGCAAAACTCAGATGAGATCAACTCAATTTAGTCTAATTTTAAACTGAGTTTAATATTCAAACACCTTACTTTCAAATTATTAAATTCATCTCAACTTAAAACCTCCTTACACGTGAGACCTACAACATTTTTCTAATTCAACACATCTTTATACATGAAACTCATGCCCTTTTTCAATTTCTTATAAATAGTATTAAATTCATCTTAACATTCAAACATATCTTAACTCATTTTAGATGAGTTCCACATAACTCACTCCACCTAGGGGTAGTCAGCGAGGCCTCGTCCCAATGTGGCAAGGCCGATTACCCCTTCTGCCAAATGCGGCAGTAGGATAGGGGTGACCCCTGCCCCGCTCCTCTTATATAATATATATAAATAAAATTATATATATAAGTATTTATATATATAAAAAAATAAAAATAAAAAACAGTGCCTGGGTTTTTTTACTAATAACAAATGACAAAACAACATTGTTTCGTCATTTGTTAAAACTCCCCTACCCTTGCGAGCCCCCCTTCTCAGTTCCCTCACCCTGAATCTCTCTCTCTCTCTCTCTCTGAGTCTCCCTCACTGTCTGCATCTCCAATTCTCCATCGTCGTCGAAGACGCCACTACACCATTGCCGTCATTCCCACTACATCGTTGCCGTAGCCTCATGTCTACATCTCTATGGCCGAAGTCGAAGGTAAGAATCTTGGTTAAAGTTTTATTTTTTGTTAATTTGTTGAATGAAGGTTGGCGGAAGGATTGGGTTTAATTGGAAATGGAGGATGGGATTGTGTTTTGAATTGTGTGCTGTGGAGATTTGATTGTACATGTGGTTTGATGATTGATGAACTGATGTCTCCGAGTGTGTGAATCTGTCGATTTTGACTTTTTTGAATTTGTATTATGTAATATGTTTTGAATTTTAATGATTTAATACGTGATAGTGAATCATGATAGTGATTTTGTGGCAAATTATTTCGGATTGGAACCCTAAATTAATTTAATGTTTCGAAATACCCTAAATTAATTTGGATCTTATTGTCCTAAAGATATTTGGATTAAATTTGAAAACTTTGCTTAAAAAAAAAGAGAAAAAAGATTACCCATACAAGTTGGCCCTTATATAGTTATATATATATATATTGCCTACTCGATATCCATTGCATTCGGAGCTCTAAAATTCACATCCTTAGTTACAAAAAAGTTCAAACTTTTCATGTTTGAACTGTTTTTTTTTTTTCATCACAAAGCTGATCTATATATATATAACATATATGGTTCAAATGCTAGTTAATATAGGTAATATTTCATATAAGATACACAATGTCATAATATCTATTTTGTTAAAAAAGTTTTAAGTTTTTTGAGTTCAAAGGAACAATAATTTCTGAAAACAATCGTATTTTTTTCTTTATGTTTCTGGATGGTAAATTATTGAAACTTGAAAGCATCAAGAGAAGCTTCTAACTATTTTTTGTTTTTTGATTTTTTTTTTCTTATAGGTTAATTTCATTTTGCAACTCAAAATTATCACTTTTTCCTTTTTATCAAATTGTTAATACTGGAATGTTAATTGTTTGGCATGTTACTATAATTTCAGACTTGTTGTTTGCTTGAGTTCATGGATATTCCGGTAGATTTTAGTGTAAGCTCCTATTTCTAGGCCCAGGGCACCCCTATCCCTACCACTACTCCTACTCCTACTCCTACTCTTACTACTAACCCAACATCTACCCCTACACCTACAGAATCTTGTCCCGCTCCCAAGCCCAACAAGAAACATGTTTTCATAGTTTGGTCTCATTTCACCAAATTAGAGAGTGGTGACCACAATAACCCCCAAGATAAGTGTAATTATTGTGAAAAAATTTATGGATGTCAATATAAAAAACATGGTACCTCATAATTAAAGGTGTACTTAGAAGAGCAATGCAAAATAAGTTCAATATTAAGATCATTACAAGAGAAGAGTCAATCTAGGCTAGAAATTAGATTTAAAAAAAATGACAGATGAGAGTAGTAGGAGTGCAACATTGAGAGGGTATACAAAGTATGATCCTAATAAATGTAGGAGACACCTAGCTCGTATGATCATCATGGATGAGCTACATTTTCAAGTTGTTAATGGGAAAGAGTTCCAAGCGTGTTCTTACTACTTGGAACCAAGGTTTAATCTTCCATCTCTCCACACAGTGGCAAAGGATGTAAAAAAAAATTATTTATCTGAAAAAGAGAAGTTGATAGGTCAATTCGAGGGTCAATTTATTTGCCTCATCACTAATACTTGGACATCAGTCTAAAATTTTAATTATGTCTTTCACTGTGCATTTTGTTGATGGTGATTAGACATTGCACAAAAAAATTATAGAATTTTATCAAATCATCAATCACAAGGGTGAGACAATTGGGAAAGCCTTGGAGGCCACAATAAAAGCGTGGGGGTTGACACAAGTTGTTACAGTCACAGTTGATAATGCCTCGTCTAATGATATCGCATTGGGACATCTTAAAACCTATCTTAGATAGGCAAATAAGATAATCATAGGTGGTGAGTATCTGCATGTGAGGTGTGCGGCACATATTTTGAATCTTATTATCACTGATGGTTTGAAGGATCTTCATGATTCGATTACTCGGGTTAGGACTGCTGTGAGATGGGTGAGATTTTCTCCTTTGAGATTGAAGAAATTCAAGGTTTCTACGAGATCTGCGGGCCTAACATTCAAGAATGGTCTTTGTACTGATATGTCTACACTCTGGCATTAAATATTTTTTATATTGAAGGTGGCCCATGAATATAAGATGGCATTTGCATTATTGGATGATGAAAACATCTAATATGTAAAATATTTTGATAATCACGAGGGATTAGGGAAACTCGTGGATGATGATTGGAAAGTTGTATCCATTTTTGTAGATTTTCTAAAGCTTTTCTACGAGGTCACCACAACACTATATAACACTTTGTACCCTACATCTCATCAATTTTGTCAACAAATATGTAGGGTAAAAAAATAATTAGATGATATAGTCGCGAGTGGTCACAATAGGCTGCGGGAGGTGGCATTGATTATAAGGTCGAAATACGACAAGTATTTGGGAGATTTCACTAGGACTAATATTTTATTATATATAACTGTTGTCTTTGACCCTTGGTTTAAGATGTATGGCATGATATTTAGACTGGGAATTACGTACAGGTAAGCATGGGCGGAGCATATTGCAACAAGGGTGAGGGAAACCTTTGATAGATTATTGATGAATTTACTGCCTTGTGGGGTAGTAATATTGTTGCATCTACTCTCCACCAGTTCCAGAAGTCGAGGTTGGGAAAAGATGTAGATTGGACTGGGATGAGAGGTTGGAGCAAATCCCCTTCGTCCGGAATTTTATAGAGGTTCAGTCAGAGATAGACAAATACTTGGCAACGAAGCTTCAACCATTTTTACGAGAGTTTGATACATTAAGTTGGTGGAAGGTGAATACTGTGAAATATCCCATCCTTGGAGAGATAGCCTGCAGTCTTTTAGTCATCCCTATTAGCATCGTAGCCTCAGAGTCGGCCTTTAGTACCTGAGGGCGCATATTAGATTCATTTTGGAGTTCATTAACTTCTACTACTTTGGAGGCTTTGATTTGCACCCAAAATTAGATTACAGGGACTCTAATTCATATTCTGGATGTTCTTGACTATGAGGAGGCCGACGTCAAAAAAGAGAGTGGTGATTAGCCTGGATCTAATAATCGTGAGATTTGACTTTCATTTTCTTATTTTAATTTCTTTAGTTTAATTTAATCGATATTAATTTCAAATTTAATTATTATAGTGATACATGAGATGGTGTACGGCTACCTTAGATGCAGTATGACTTTGTGTATATTGGATCCACCATTGCCATGGTTTGCACAATTTGTCCTTTAATTGTTTTTTGCATTTATAATTTTTTATAATATTTTAGTATCTAATTATTTTGTTTTTATGTTTTTTAGCTTATATATTTTCAATATACATATGCCGAACCCTAATCCTAAGGACCCAATTATCTATGTTCATCTTCATCCAAACAACCCAATCTCATCTTGATTAGTAGTTTTAGATTATGTTTGGATGTTGAGATAAGATGAGAATTTTTGAAAATTTTATGAATAGTGTTAAGATGAAAGTTTAAAATATTATTTTTTAATATTATGATTGTTTTGGGATTTGAAAAAGTTAAGTTAAAATTTGAAAAAGTTGAATTATTTATTATATTTTATATGGAGATTTGAAAAAGATGTAATGATGAGATGAGATGAGATAGAGATGAGAAATCTGATCCCTCCTCCCAAACATAATCTTAATATTTTGTATTTTAAATTTTTGTTTCATGTTTATAACTTTATAATTCTAATTTGTTTTATTTTTAACTTATTAATATTGCAGGTTATATAACTTTTATGATCTCGATTCTTAGTCTCAGAATAGTCAACACAACTTAGTCTCAGTGAACTCACCGCCACCCCAAATTGATTAAATTTGAAATGTTATGATTTTGTTAATTTACAATTAATTGTAATATTGCTCCAATAGTTAATAATACAATTTGTAATATTTACTATTTTTAGTCGAGTTTGTAATATTGTAATAGTTTATTAATTCTCTTAATTTGTATAATTGTAAATTTGTAATAGCTTATTACCTTAGTGATGATTATTAGTTAATACTTAATAATATTAGTTGAAACTTAGTATATAGTTAATAGTAATCTATATAATTTATTTTTTTGTGATCATTTTTTAATTAAATTCTGGGTTCAAAATGGTCCAAAAATAGATTCTAGACCATTTTGCGCTCAAATAATTGCACTGGGCCGAAGGTCCAGTAAGGGGAGATGGAGTTCCACCCCCGCACTTTGTGCAGCGGACAAGATACCCTACCCCCGCTTAGAACGGGGCGGGGTACAGTAAAAAATTCCCACCTCCCGCTCATGCAAGAGCGGGAAAGGAATGACCCCACCCCCTTAAAAGCAGGTAGCACCCTAACTCCACATACTCAACTCCCTGGTATTTTTAAATAACTCAACTCAACTCAAGATTTAGCCTAATAATTCAATACCCTTAGAGCATAGTTGAGAACTTGAATGTTCGCAAGGCCTTTCAACTAAGATTGAAAACATTATTGTGCCTCTGATTGATTGGACTATATTAGGTAGATTGTTGCACGTGTTTGTCGGAATAATTACTCACTCAAATATCATTTAGGTGTTAAGAGATCGATTTTATTTCGAATCGTTTTCCTTCTCGAATATAACTTGTCTTTTCCATCACGCAAGACCGGTACAGTAACAATGAAGGGAGGGGGGCACAGACGAAATTTAGATCATTTTATCGGGCAGAACAGAACTACTGATGATCAAAATCTATTGAAGCGCCCACAAAAGTAGAACCCGGAAAAATAATAGAAAAGAAAAAGGCCCAGTTGAAATAAAAGGACACAACAGGTTTATGCTCCACAAGATCGGGGATCTTGACTGCAGATGTTCGGCCTAAATGGCTTCCAGGGCCTGAAGTATATCAGCCTTCAAATCTTCAAAGTGTTCGACTCCGAAGCTAAATCGAACCAGGTTATCCTTAATCCCATACTTGAGCCTTTCTGACTGAGGTAAATCCCTGTTTCAAAAATCCATTGGAAAAAGAGTCAGCGTGAACATCATTATCACATCACTTTGTTATACATCATGTGGCATATCAAACATCAAGTGTTGGATTCTCATTTGGAGGCGCAATCGCATAGTTTTTTTTATAAGTTAGGCACTTAATATAGTATTTTCATACTAGATTCCATAAAGGCCATTTCACTTGGGTATCTCAACATCCTAAAAAGGGAAACTATTCCCCGACAATTTCGAAACCCTGAGATCCTAGAAGGCAAAGATTATAACTGTTCAATAGGTGAGGCTCCAACAGGGGTCCTTGTAGAGGACCGTATGTCCGAACAGTTTGGTTGGCATTCCAAGAGATGTAGACACCAGTGAATCCTAAGATCCCCCGTTTGGATATAGAAACGGTTTCATTTCATTTCAGCATATCTCATCTCATCATTACAACTTTTTCAAATTCTCACACAAAATATAATAAATAATTCAACTTTTTCAAATCTCAAAACAATAATAATATTAAAAAATAATACTCTAACAATATTTTATTCAACTTTCAACTTTCATCTAAAATTATCTCATCTCATATCACTATCCAAATGGGATAAATCTCGCACTATTGTCTGGGGACCTTATGTTGTAAGATACATATTTGGATTTTCCCTTTGTAGTGGAGTTGGTTAGGTTGCGAAGATATATATTCACAAGTGCACACAGCAGAACTATTGCAATCAAAATGACAAAAACTGTAAATCTAGGGAACAATATGAAGCAGAACTTGAGGGAATACCAGTAAGACATAATTGCTGGCTGATCCACAATGCTTTCACAGCCACCAAAGGATGGGGCAATGTATGGGATTCTTAGTGAATCAACAAATTTTATGGTGGTTTGTACGTCTCCATCAATCTGCATTACAGGCGAAAAACTTTTATGCTAAAATGTGGCATGCCATAAAAGGAAGTACACAAATTCGAAAATATATCCCCAGTGGTCAGCACATTAAAGCAATGAGAAATAATCACCTCAAAACTGACCACACCACCAAAACCAGTCATCTGACGCTTGGCAAGGTCATATTCAGGATGACTTTGCAAGCCCGGATAATACACACGCTTCACCTGCCAAAAATAAGATGTGATGATATCAGTGATTATATCAAATAGAAAGGCAAGCAGGAAAAAATGGCAGTGCAACAATAGTGCCAAGGTGTTTCTACATGCTACACAAGCTAGCGGCAGCGGAATGGTTGTGAAATCTGCATTATTATACACTTGTATATATCAATAGAGTTGACACCTTAGGATGTGCCTCTAAAATTTCGGCCATCCCCAACGCTGTTGAATTCTGCTGCTGTACACGAAGATGCAGTGTCTTCATACCTCGGATGATAAGGTACGCAGCATTCTGTTCAGGAAAAGTAATACAAATCATCATGATGGAGCTGAAGTTTCACTAGATTTGCAATAGATAACCACGTTTCCTCATAAATAATTTGCAGTGCATAACAATAAAAGTCAATATCTTGTGAAAGACTACAAAGAGACTTACTGGGTTGAGAGCACCACCCAAAATATGATGCAAATTACGGACTTCTGAGACCAACTTCATGGAACCACTAATGCAACCAGCAAGGACCTGTAATAAGAAAAATTCTTGTGCTTAACTTCATATTTATAGACAGCCCACTTCTTTATATTATTCTAACTAAATAAGCTGCCAGTATACTTTAAAAAAAACTAAGTTGCCAGAATAAGCCAACTTACATCATTGTGGCCCCCAAGGTATTTTGTAGCAGAATGCAGAACAAGATCAGCCCCAAGGGCAAGGGCCTTCTGGTTGAGAGGTGTTGCAAAGGTGCCATCTATGCAGACCAATGCTCCTTTCTGGTGGCAAAGTTCCGAAACATGCTTGATGTCAACACATCTGAGGAATGGATTGGTAGGAGACTCTGTGAAGAAAAGAGAAACCTGCATTGAAGTGTAATTCCACCCAACTTAGGATTGCCCATAAACAAAGTAAGTAGTCAATAGAGCACTTAACGACAAAAGTTAAGCACCATGTTCATTACTGACATTGTTCTCATTCAGTGCAGATTCCAAGGCTCCTATATCTGCTGGGTCAATAACAGTAGCCTGCATAAGTGATAATCATAATCAAGAACAAACCCACTGAATAACACTTTAAAAGTAGCACCAAAATACCCCATTTCTCTCAATATATCAAACTCTTTGGGACACGCCAGCTCTTCCAAGCCAAGAAGGGCACAAAAAAATCAGGTACTTGTCATCGAAAAAATGTCAATATGCCTGGATCGACACATTACCAACAGCATGCAGATAATCAACCAAAAGAAGCAGAACCTATACCTTGATTCCCATCCTCGGAAGAATAGTCTCGATGAATATCCTAGTCTTCCTATAGCAATCAGTTGTCGTCACAAGATGCCCACCAGCTGGAACCAATGCCAACAACAAGACTGTGCTAGCACACATTCCAGATGCCATTATCAGGGTTGATTCAGCCCCCTCAAGTGCACTGAATACAGGGAAAAATACAAACACAACCTCACTAAATGTTTAATCAATTAGGTGTAGATCATAAAGAAAACTAGTGCCAGGCAACAAATGCATGCCTTATCTTTTCCTCTGCAACCACTGTTGTTGGATTTCCATAACGCCCATACTCAAAACTTGCCCGGCGTTTCTCCTATCCCATTAGAACATGCATACATCAATAAAATTCCATAAATAAAAATAAAAAGTTCGTTCTATTTTAATTCGTTTCTCCCATCAAGAGCCTTTTCAGTTAACTATTGAGAAATATAGAATTAACCAAATCAGCTCCTTTTTCACAAGTTTATATATCAACTACAAATATATGTACGTATATCTATGTTGCTAATAATGTAAATGCGGCGGAGTGAATGTTAAATATGAATTTAAAAAAGCGTTTGCATACCTTGAAATCAATGAGCTGAGCAGTATTGTCAAAGAAGTAGGCAGAAGTATTAACCACCGGTGTGGTAATTGCATCGGTTATTATACCGCGTCCAGATCTCTCGCCTACACAACCCACGAAAATGCTTTTCAGAACATAAAACAAAAGCACCAAACCCGAAACCGTAATAATATAAAAAGTGGAGAACACAAGAAAGTATCGTCACCAGCATGAATAGCGAGGCTCCCATCGTAGCTAAAAACGGAGGGTTTGGATTTGGGCAAACCCTCAACGCCAACGCTAGGATCCACTTTCTTCTCCACCAACGTCACGTCATCCTCGGCTGCAGGATCGACCAGCGACGCGATCGGCTCGGCGGAGGCTGGAGTGGCCGATGCTGCGGCCGCAGCAGCAGCCGCAGCCGTAGACGGTGAAGCGGGGTTGTTGGACCACGAGGCCGCGACGATCTGGGCGACGCCGATGTTGCTGCAGTTCCGGCGGGCCTTCGTGCTAAGCTGGCGTACGAAGTTTGGAGGGAAGCGGAAGATCAGGGAGGAGAGGCCGCCGTGGAACGATACCGTTCCGCGCGCCGAGAAGAGCCTGCCGTGGCTCGGCTTCTTATCCCCTCGTCCGATGTTCGGCGCGCCGGAGAAGTCGGGTTCCGAGCGACACTCGAAGGAGGGAAAAACCCTAGGACACGTGGACACAGCCATTCCGATACGACAACGGCACGTTATTGCCTCGGACTCTCCGGAGACCTTTGGACGTTGCGTTCTCTCTTTCAGAGAAATGCGAAAGGTCTTAATACGTGGTCGTTGTTTGTCGTGTTCTTATTTTTAACCAAAGTTAGGTTTCCAGCCACGCTAACCTGAGTTAGTGGTTAGAATTAGCCGACGGATGTGTACGGAAATTTTATTTTTCTATTTTTAACAAAAATTTTTTTACAATTTATCTATGAATATTAAATTGCTTTGGTTTGTAATTAAAATTTATAACCGCCAGATATATAGTATTAGAAAATAAAAATTCTACTCAGAATGGACCTAAAGTTAGTGGTGCTGAAGGTGAGGTGAAGATTCCGAATCGAATACCCACTTTGGTATTGATTTTCAACGTTTGGTTGGTGGAGGTGGCTTCGTGGTACACCGTCTGCCTTGTTTGGTTCAAAATAATACAGTGTTGATGATGATATCCCGGTTAGTACCTCCAGCTTGGATAATAGTCCAGCTATTTATAAGTTTAAAATTTGACAAAAAGTTAAAATTTTATTTAAAAATAAAATTATTAAAAAAATTAAAATAATATTATAATATTATATATATTATTAATATTTTTTTATATATTTTGTAAATATATTTCATATATTAATCAATAATATAATATTTATTTAAAATTATTATTTATCATTTTTTTTCTCAACTTAATTATTCAATAGTAGCTATTGAGAATATTTTTAGAATAAAATATTATTTTAGAAATAAAGAGTGGCCGACCAAATTTTAAAAAAAGTGATGGATTTATTGTAGCTTAAAAGTGAAGTCATGAAATTTTGACTACTCTAAGGCTGTGTTTGAATGTTGAGTTGAATTGAGTTTTTTATGAATAATAGTGAGTTGAAATGGTTGAGTGAGTTTTATGTAATCTACTTAAAATGAGTTTAGATGTGTTTGGATGTTAATATGAGTTTAAATATATTTATAATAAATTGTAAACTAATGGGACCCACCATTAAATTTAACTGTTCATCCGACATATGAAAAATATATTGTTGGTGTCAAATCTGTAAAAGACAAAAAGCTTTCTCCATGCTGCACTTGCAGCCGTTCATCTCAAGTTAAGTAAGGGTAAAATGGACAAATATGATTTTTTTTTCAGCTTCGGTTTGTAGGATCTCTGCCACTGCAGAGTTAGTTTAATGGGTCCCACCACTGTAGAATGTACAGCACCAACCCACTGCAGAATATATAGCACAAGTCAAACCAATTAAATCAATATACAGTACCAACCCACTAAACTTACTTTCGATATAGTTCAAGTTGATATTTAGATGTCAAATGATGTTTAAAAATGAAACGCACTCAACTCAATTGACTAACCAAACGGAACCACACCACTTTTAAACTTCTTAACCAAAATTTAATTAGGCACTAACATTAAGCCAATGCGAATGCTCTAAGCAAGCAGTAGGATCAGGATTCCATCATTCGCAACAGACAAACACAAGAAGGAAAAAAGGGTTATCTAGCCAAACATGCCATAAAGTAGCACGCTAAGAATATGTATGTGAACAGGAAAATGGCGGCAGCATTTGACCAAAATTGAAGCCGCCATGTTTTTTATTTTTTATTTATTTTTATTTTTATTTTTTTTATCATGTTAACCGTGTTTTTTATTTTTTATTTATTTTTTTATTTTTTTATCATGTTAACCGTGTTAGTCATTGGTGCGTTTGTTTGTTGGATCTAAAAATGTAACGTATGAACATTACCTTCGAATTTTAAAGTGAGAGACATCGAATCAAAAGGAAATATAATCCTTAAGAAACATGAATCCATCCTCAGTGTTCTCAATTCCCTAATTGATATAGTTTAATTGGAAATACTCTAGAATTATATAAAAATAATTTTATAAATTAGCGTGATTTGATGTAATTTATTAAATTATTTTTATTTAAAAATAAATCTATCAGATGTAAGAGTTATAGTTAAATATAGCTTGTAGCCCAAGATTATTGAAAACAAGTTAAAAGCCGACGATGTAAGAGTGCCCATGATTTGAGCAAAAGTGAGGCCCAATTAAGCTGAAGAATGGGCTGCAGTTGCAACCCCAATAACGACTAATTCCCTGATCTGTAGTTATTGGTGATGGGCTAAAATAAGTGTTGGCAGAATCAACAACCGTTAAGGCCCACGGTAGGGAGAGTTGAAATGTGGGTCTAGGAATGCCGGGTAGTCAGTCCATGGGCTAAAAGAAATTTGATGCAGGATGACCGAAAGAAAAGATCTTTGGTACAGAAGGAGCAAGTTGTATTAAATAGAGGTATTTTATAGCACTAATCTAGATAAATGACGTTTGTAATTATAGAGCGGGTAAGTATGGTGTGTTCATTTAAAAAATAAGTAAATATGAAACTTGAATGAAAAAAATTAAATTTTTAATGCTTCTTCTACTCTTTTTTAAAAAGAATGCACGGTGCTTGCATAACTTATAATTATATCTAGTATTATTCATCTTTCTAACACTCTCTTCCGGGTAAATCAAAAATTGTTCAAACAGTAATGTTTCAATGGGTTTGGATTCTTTAAACTTCTTGACCGACATTTTAAGAACTAGAACAATTCAGAGATAGATAAGACTCATAAATAAGAGCGTCATAACATTTTTTTTTAAGTATTTAATATTTAAAAGAAACTTCTGAACTCATTTTATCTCATCTTATGTAATTATTATAATTTTTTCAAATTTCAATACAAAATAAAATAAATAATTCAATTTTTTCAAATTTTAAAATAAAAATAATATTAAAAAAATATATTCTAACAATATTATATTTAATTTTTTAATTTTAATTTCAACTTCTCTTATCTATAAAAGTAAATAAGAAAATATTCAAATATTTTCAAAGATGTTACAAAAATATTTCAAGTACTTTCAAAGCTCTTTCTTTTGTACTGGTGTTGTGAAAAGTTCCGTAAAAATTAATGGGTTGAACACGCCAAATGCTGTGCGGTGGACCCATAACCATTTATAAAATAAAAATAATAAACACACATCACTTTTTACTATGCATTACATAACTATATTTTAAAATGAAGTGTGGTTTAGTAAAATACTTAATAAAATAACAAAAATATAGAACTCGATTTTAGATGGCCGAAAGTGAAAGAGAATAAAACTCCTACGTACGTATTCCTTCAAATACACCATAAATAATGTGGGTATAGTCATGTAAACTTGTTTTTGCCTTAATTTCCTTGTGTTCCCATTGCAAAGCTCTTTCTTTATAATTTAGTGTGTTCCCATTGCAAAGTTCTTTCTTTATAATTTAGTGAGGGCGTTTTCAAAGCTAAATTGGACATTTACCCGTAAAAGTGGCTGGTTAATTCATGTCGACCGAGAAGACAATAAATTAAGATTATATCATTTTCCTTTTGTTTTAAAAAATTTGACATTTGTACGTGTATATATATGGACATTAAAATCTGTGAACATATATAGTATAATTTTGTAAACATATCATACTTCAGAACATTGATGTAAATGCTAAATGCCGACGACAATTATACATATATAACATCATTTCTAGTGCATGTATTACTTCCTCTTTCACATATACAAGTATTTGCTAGCTGCATGCATCGTGTGTCACTATATTTTCCCAAATTTTGTTCAAACTGAGTAATTAAGTAGATGTTTTGGTTGCCTGTTTGGTTTGTTGGGATAGTGAGATGAAAATAGATAGTTTTAGATAAGTTAAATAAAATATTATTAGAATATTATTTTTTAATATTATTATTATTTTAAGAGTAATTGAAAATTTGAATTGTTTATTATATTTTGTGTGAAAATTTTAAAAAATTATAATGATGAGATAAGATGATTTCAGTATTCAAATGAGTTCTAAATTTTCAGTCATGTGGCCGTACGTAGCTCATAATGGGCACTTTTGTGCGAATTAAGCATATATATATATATATATATATATATTCCACATTCGTCAACATGTTGTCATCAATCTGATTGATCATAGCTAATACGAGGACCTTGATTAATATAATGTGCATAAAAGTAGAAAAAGATATATACAATTATTAGATTTCATTAAAATTGTTCGACTTTTCCTCCATATTAAGTGGATTTTATTGTTGGCAGATATGAAAATCTTCATCATTTATAACACCTAATTTAAAATTAAAGAAAAATATATTGAAGTTGATGGAACAGATCATAATTAGCTAGGTACCTTAATTATAAGAACGTATATTTATAAGCATTTAATTAATATTATACGAAAAGATTATTTGGGCAAGTACAAATATTACAGGGTATATTTTATGTGTTACTTCTCTCCCGTTTTAGACTTCACAATTTCGATAAAAACTAAAAGAAAATCGTATAATTATCATTTGCAACAGTTCAAGGCAGTACTCGCAGAGAACTGATCATTATGTATGCAATATTATTGCAAACTATATAAATAAATAAATATATTTATATATATATTCTTTCGAGTTCGAGGTTGGTATAAAGCACAAACAAAATTTGCTAGAGGAACTCATTTAATAAGCACAGTTGGACTGAGTCGAGGCAAATTTAAGACCCATGTGAGGTGCATTATATACCGAAATAAATGCTCTACTATAATAAATACAAATATATAGATGCAGAAAAAGGCAAAGTATGTAAGGTATCTATCTATCTTTTGACATCTAAATTGTGGCCTGAATTTCTCCATTGCTCCTCCACAGGCTACAGCTTTCAACACAGCCTGGATTCATGATCCCCTCATTTAATGGCAAATATAACTTTTATTTTTATTCATTTTAAAATATATATATATATATATATATATATGAGATCGAATCATCGATGACAATATCATGACATATCGTAGCGTACTTCATATGTTTTTAATTTCCCCTCCTCAGTCAGTTGGATTGATGATCAGTTTCCATGCATTAAATTAAAGAACGACACGGCAGTACTCTAGTAAGCTCTTTCTATGGCCGACACAGATAAAACCATAAAATGTCACTATATATGGTCAATATCTTTCTTAATTGGTAAAAATAAATATACAAATAAATAACTACGTACTGAACAAAAAAATATTGATCACATGGTTATTTTTTCAAATGAACGATCCATATTGGCAGATAAATTTTGTTAAAGAGTAATTCTACTCATTATCTTAATTCTTATCATTTTCTTATCATGTCATGATATGTCATCAGATGATTGGAGATTATTTATTATATTTCATTTTATGTGAACTTATTATCTAATTATGTCACATTATGAGATAATGAGAAAATAAATTTTTTTCATTTTTTATATTTCACATTTTGGCGAAGGAAATAATTTCTCTCGCAAACCATTAATTCCCATGCAAACACCAAAGAAAACATTCTTCATCATCTTCCTCTGGAGGAGCTAGCATTCAAATTAAGCTTCCTTTTTACATGGTACATAAATTTACTAAAAAGAAGCACCGGCAAATTAGGGCTAGCTGCTGCATGCATGGAGGACTAAAGATGGAACAAGTGATCTAGGAATTAAGAACGACTCTTCTCATACAAAATTCATACATATACAGTACTTCACAGTTCACGGCCGCGTAACGTTGAAAAGAAATTAGTGAGAATCCAAGAATTAATGCGACGCCTTAATTATTAATTATCCATACCGTACGTGATTAAGCAGTCTTTACATGCTTCAATATCCATACATCCATGACTTATATATGCGTACGAATCGGCTACCGGCGTACGTACGTTGTGCGTTGTGCTTTGTTGAGTACGTATAAAAATGACCCATTATGGTTAAATAAACCAAAAATTTCGGCTTTAAATCTTCGGTCATTGATCATGGTAGTTGCCAAATTTTGCATTGTGTTGAAATATCAAATAAATTACCAAATACGTACCCTAATGGCTAAATTAATAGTTGTGTCCTCGTGCATGCAGCCCACTTTCACATGATGACACGAACACACACAATGCATATATAAATATATATAAAGGCTACCATTGTTGGTAAAGAAGATAATTAATTCATTGATCTTTATAAAGTATTTTACTGCTAATGTTTGATATAGATGATGATAATCGATGGTTCTACTTCCACACTCACGATCGATATGTTATCTAATTTATCCTGTCGTCATCAGTCAAGCCCAGGCCACGCTAGCTATATAGCTATCGATTGAAGGGCCGAAAGCCTTCTGTTAATTATTGATATATAATTAATGTATTGTACGATACTGTAAATTATTTTAAATTTTAAATTTGAAGGAAGGAACTATTTATTGGATACAATTAATCTATCTTTTGCAAAGAAAAGAAAAGGGTTCTCAATTATTTTTTTTCAGTGTTAGCTGCACCAAGTGATGTGGTACTCTAAATATATGGAACCAAATAATTAAACGTACAAGAAAAGTTATATTTTGATCGACCAAGTTATTTTTTCTAAATTTAGCCCCATGTGACTTTAATAACCAGATGATGATAGATATTACAAAACAATGAAAGTTTAATTAATTAAAAGGAGATAAATTGTAAATTTGATGATCATATCATCATCATATTGAAAAATAATCACGGCATGAAAAATAAAGTGTGATTTCCCGGTCGCTTTCTACCATCTAGTTTGTATTTGGTGGACTTTGCTGATGTGATTGGCTACGTCGATACTTTTTTTAGTATAAAATATATCACGTTGAGTTCTGCCGTATTAATAAAGTGTGCAACGAATATACAAAAGTGAATATATATAGCAAAATTTATATTTAATATAGACAACGACAGATGATCAGGTTAGATTTCTTCTCTTTCAGACCAGTATGGCATGTCCATGGCACCAAGAGACAAGAAATAAGATCTTGTCCATGATTTGTCTTTGAAATATATAGCTACAATATGAATATATATTTTGAGCCTGGACACGTTGAGGATGTCTGAATCATTCATTTTCATGGCCTCCATGATTTTTCGAGACAAGAGAAAGAGTCAGCAGGCCAGAGGATCAACCCAAAATGGGGGACCTGCATAAATATCGCCGATTTGTTGTCAAGACAACTTATAACGAGTACTGCAGCATGCCTCGTTCGGTTGCAAAAGCAAAAATAATGGCACTCTATCTTCGATCGATCGTGGACCATAGCTAGCCTATCATAATTTCATTATTCTAGATATCATCTAGACCAACCTAGACCTTACATTTAAGTCTCGATCGATCGAGATCATCATGCCTATGGTAAAATATTGGAAGATCGATGATCGATGCACGCAATCACTTTATATCTGTACGTACTTACCACTGCATGCATTTACTATATGATCCATATAATATACTCATGATATTAATTGATGGAAATGAATGCCGGCATTGATGGAAATGCATGCCACACAGTTAACATTTAGGGTAAAAAAAGAACATTTGTGTCTATACCACTGCATCCAATAGACAAAACCCTTGTTGCAAAACACAACGTTTGTGTCTGTGTGTCTATGCATGCATATGTTTAGTGACCAATTATTAGACCCTATATATATATAAATATATATATATATACACACACACACGTACGTACCCAAGTAATGGCATGCTTGATTTAATGAAACTAGTAGAGATTTCGGAAAAGAAACTGAAAAAGAATGATTTTGACAACTCTCATGTAATGATAATTTGTCTTATCTCCGAATTTGCTTGATAATTCATAAGAGTCCTTATAATTAGATGGGGTCCGTTGCCCCGTTATCAGCCATCATGACAATATTGAATCGTGGTCTGCCCAAAATGGTGCCCTATATGCCAATATTGCGTCACATAACCATACAAGACGAGAGAAGACATGATCAGATCAGTACTTAATACTTATGCACCACCCAACACATTGTTTTTCTTTTTTCTTTTTGTTAATTTTGAATCACAACACTCCAAGTACTTCCTTCTAGCTAAAAGGTAGCTATGGCCGTCAATCTCCAAAATTTTGCGAACAGTCTTGGCTTTTTTCGAGGCGTGTAGCATGTGGCCCCCTCTGAATTATATATGTACGTGTACCGTCCTAATTAAGTTGCATCTCAATAATTCTAGGAGAAAAAATTACAGACAAATTGATCCCTGGCCTTGAAAAAACTGGTTGCAGATAAGTCAGATGATCAAGAGATCAAGGTAAGTAACATCGGATCGGATCAGCTCTAAATTGATATCAAGATATTTTTTTCCCGAGTTGTTTCAACTTTCAAGTGAGTTATAATAACCACCTAAGATTGAAAACAATAAAATATTTTCCCTCTTTTTTATTTTTTAATCTTATTCTCCCATTGAGAAAAATTGTCAGATAAAATTTAGTATTTAATAATTTGTGCTTTCCACTTATGTCTTTTATTTTTCTAATGCCAGAACACGACATGAAAACCTCTCTTATCGGAGATTTTTATTTTATTTTTATAAGATTTAATATATACCAAGATCCAACAAATGGGCGTACTATTTTTTGGCACTCCATTTAGAATCATAGTCACTTTAATCCACAGGACCAGATCCTTTACCCTTGAGAACTCAGATCTATATTAATGAACAGGAAAAGACAAAAAAAAAAGGCACAAAGAAGAAATGGATTTTCATCATCTGGTTGATCACTCGAAAGATTTGAAATGGCTAAGTACCATAAATGAGCATTTGACATGAAAGGCAGATTGCCAAAACTGTAATGTTGCCTTCACTTACAGTTTTCAAACATGTGAAGCATTTGGTTACTTATTTCAGATATAAAATTTGTGGCACCTACCAAACTAGCTAGTACTGCTTTGGCAATGTCATCATTTCTCTCTGAAACTCGCATCTAAACAATATTACTTCTTGAGTTGGTTTGAGGAGTAGCACTTGTGTTGTAGAAGATCAGTTCTTCACTTTCTGATGATGATGACCCGGGCTTCTTGACAAACTTAGAACATTGGGGAATCAGAGGGGGAAGAATTGACTAAATTAAGAATGCTATTCCAGTAGTTCTTGTTATCTTCACAGTATTCGCTGCCGCTTCCATTGTGATCAGAATCATCCCCTCCATCTGATAAACTCTGATCATCGGAGTTATTAAGCAAAAGATTAGTGAACCCCTCATCTCCCATAACATTTCCGAAATGAATATGTCCAGTACCACTTGTCCTCAGAGATTCTGGAGTCCATGTTCCTTCCATAGAGATCGACAAGTCATGGAGACTAGATGTAAAAGACAATGAATTCTCTATCCCCTCTTTGTATTCTGGCACATGGGTGGAGTTTTCAAAGGGTTTCCAATTATCTTCTTCAGCTTCTTCTTTGACAGCTCCTGTCTCGGAAGAACCTGAAGTAGAGCCGACAAACTCGATCATAGGGATTGAATTGTCCCCAACTCCAGCAGTCAAAACTGGAGGCGCATTCTCAGAAAATGTGAGTGTTGACGATGGAGACTCAAGGTCACTGCCAATTGCTGTGACCGCAGGAACACCACCATTGCCTTCTGTTGATTTAGACCAGGCTCCATTCCAGCCTTTTAGTATATGATTCAGAGACCTTGGAGGCATGGGTACTCCTGAGTTACCGAGCTGATGTTGTAATGAATGTGAACGTAGCTTCGATTCTCTAACCAGTCTAGCTTCGGCTTCGAGCCGAGCACTCTCCCACTGAGCCATGTGGCTGAGGTTGGCTGCACTCTTGGATTGACCGTCGCCAGAGAGTAGTGCATCATTCTTGGGCTTGTGGGTGACAGGGTCTATCCCCATTTTAGCTAACCTTTTCTTAAGATGCGTATTCCAGTAGTTCTTGATCTCATTATCTGTTCTCTTTGACAAGTGAGTAGCTATGGCCGACCACCTGAGGACACGACAACAAAGGAATAATTAAAACGTACGAACAGACCCCAAAAACTATAATAAAACCCTAGAGATTATCAACTACAAGCAGTAATTATCAATATTGCAGCCTGTATCCAAAGACAATAATTCATGATCAGCATATAATATACAAGAAAGATCACAGATCCTTTAAAAAAAATATACAGATTTATTTATTTGTGCCATGAACATAATTTGCATTTAAAGATAACCCACTTAATAAAATTGCGTGCGTCCGGGAAAAAAAATGATTGAAATTGTAGAAATTAAGCACCGTTAAAATTAGTGAAAGAGATCTAATCTGTGTAGGTGAGAGTGTAGAGAACTGACTGGTTCAGAAAGTGATCTGAGGGACGTACCATTACATTTAAAGCATTTATACAGTACGTATATATGTATGACATAATCAAATATTAGTGAACTTTGTTAAAAGGAAGGAAGACGAGTACAACGAACATCAAATGATCTTTAAATTAAGGCGTATATAAGAAGGAAAAGCTAGCAGGAGCATGCTTAGAGAAATCCGATCAACGGCCATGAATGTCCGTGCATGGAAGTTTCAAGATTAGGACTAATAACAGGCTTAATTAAAGTTCCAAATTACGACACATTAGCCACAAGGAGATCGAAGAAGCCACTTTGTTTTTTATGGGAAAAAGGAATTAACAAAAAGAAAACTTGGACAAAATAATACTCAACAGCAAAATGTTATATTTTACAAGAATCAGCTTGAATACCTGTTCCCCAGGAGCGCATGGAGTTGGATGATAGACTGTTCTTCTTGCAAACTGAACTTTCCTCTCTTAATATCAGGTCTAAGATAATTAGTCCATCTCAGTCTGCAGCTCTTCCCACACCTCTGAAGGCCTGGAAAAATGTAACACAGAAGTCGAAGATCATGAAGTAGTAATTAAAACCGATATCTCTTAACAAATAATATTTTCTACAAATTAGCTAGCTAGGATCAGTGCAGTTCATCACCAGCTTTTGCCGGCAAGGCACGCCAGCTTCCATGGCCATGTTCTTCGATATAAGCTAAGAGCTTTTGATCTTCCTCCGGCGTCCATGGCCCTTTCTTCAAGCCCACCTTGTCACAGCACGGTGACCGACCCATATTTGGAAGTGGAATCAGCAAAGTAATTAAGGAGGAACGTCTGGTTCTTGCTCT
>QEOT01124115.1:0-13544 GCA_003123785.1 Pterocarya stenoptera
ATATATATATATATATATAGAGTTTTAAATGATGGAGTTTGATCTGGCCTCTATCGTATGACTGAAATGTGTTTTCGTAGACATCATATACACAGAGTACTTGTCCACCACCCTTGGCTTACGGACCAATAGTGTCATGCACCTCATCCACATGATAAATTTTTGGTATTTTGCACGCGAAGAGAGAGAGAGAGAGTTGTCCAACAAAATTAGCACCTCCAAACCAAACTCGTGGAAGAAAATGTTGCATTTCCAGGCCAAACTCTTACTGGCCCAGCCTCGTATATAATAATTGCCCATAAAAGTTAGTGGAAAAACTCAGGTTGCATATTTTATTGTCTCCCCTATAATTGATAAAACCTACAAATCCGTACGTCACCACCAACGGATCTCTCTCTCTTTAAATTCCAATCATCCACCAGCAGAAAAGAAAATAGAGCCCCATACCCTATTAACAATATTTCCAGTACCGGATCAGCTATAGAAATAATTATGGCCGAAGAATGCACAGACAGCTCGGTTGGTACCTCCTCCTCTACGCCACCCAACTGGTGGCCTGATCGCCATGGGAACTCTCTTTCTTCATGGAATAATTTGTGGCACAATCAAAACCCTAACTCCAACTCATCCTGTGAGGAGGATGTTTCCATCTCAACTTCATTTACTAACGCCTCCAATCACTCAGGCTTGACTGTTGAATCATCTCGCCGACTTGTTGAGACTACTTCATCCAACGAGTTGATTGTAGAACATGCCTCTGAAAATAATCTTTGGAGCCATGTTCTTTTGTAAGTATTTCTACTGCACCACTTCTACGTACATATTTTATTCAAGTACAGCACCTGAAAATGTTTTTGTCTAAAAATAAAGGATTCATGTACTTTGTGATCGGAACGACTATACCTATGTTGATGCTTCTTTGATGTTATTTTTTCTTTGAGCGGAAAGAAGAATCTTTTAGCAAAAGAAAGAGAGAAAAAGGCTCTAATTTATTAATGGGTAGGTTCACATATCGATGATAGGTACGTAGAATTACTAAAGCTATAGTGGAGAGTGGTGCGCTTATTAGGTCTAGGTTTTAATTTCTCTGGTGAAAGAGCTCTAATTTCTTAGATTGAACCCTGCAGAAGTGTTGGAACCAATGGAGAATTGCAAAACAATCAAGATGCGGAAGGGAACTTTGACGATGCCTTATCATCCAAAAGCTTGTCAACTGGGATGTTTGAACCTGCCTGCGACTACTTGAGGAAATTGGACAACAGCTGGGAATTCACAGATCATTCTACGTCTTTCAACAATTTCGACAAGCATATTATAAATGGTTTCAGTGACTCCGTACTTTGTAATGAAAGGTTGACGAAGTTGTCTGATCTAGTCAGCAATTGGTCTATTGCCCCTCCAGACCCAGATCATGTAAAACGCCGATTTGACCCCCAAGCTTGCAATATATCGTTGAGTACTTCAATAGATTGCTACTCACATCTTGATCAGTCATGTGATGATCATATGAAGCAAACATTCGTTGATTCTACATCAAGTTGCTTGAGAACAAGTGCTATAAATTCCGGTTTATTTCCAAGTACTTATGGTCATGATCTGAAACTTGAGAATGAACGTCATGAGAGTGAAACCCCGCTAACTTTATTACGAAGGTCATTCAACAGTAATGAGGTTGGATATCAAATAGGCCTCGACAACTCGTTTTTGGTAGATAAAACCAGATATTACAATGGGATGCCTGTTAATTCTTCCTCAGGCACCCGTATAAGAAGCTTTGCAGATGTTATCTCCTTTAGTAATCGTGTAGGCAAGCAAGGGCTCCAAACTAATTCTTCCCTGCAGGTACCCTTTTTTATAGCCCATACATTAAATATTATATATATATATATGTGCGTGTGTGTGTGTGTGTGTAGGGTGTTCACATGCATGACTCTTGATCCATGCAAGGGCTTTTTTACTATAATCTGTTCTTCATCTCAAAATTTTTCAGTTGACAGACTCAACTTGCTCCATGAAGAGAGTTAATATTGGAAAAGGACAGACGACAAGTGAAGGAAAAAGGAAAAAGTCTGAAGATGGTTCAGGGTCCGGCGTGAAGAAATCAAAGCATGAGTGTGCTACAGCTTCATCAGTAAAGGTTATAATTAATGAGAACGTTATTATTCTTTGTTAAATAGAAGGACTCCATTATTGTTTATATGTATGGATCTTCTTTTACGTTTTTAATTGATGCAGACCCCAAAAGTCAAGATTACAGAGAGAATCACGACCCTTCAGCAAATTGTGTCACCTTTTGGAAAGGTTGATAATTAACTTGACAAGTGAAAACCGTGCATGACTTCGTTTTTCTTTAATTCAAGCCTTCTTTGTCCCTTTATGTGTCTCCATTTTTAAAACGTCACAGTTCTTATTTATGCAAATTTCATTAATGAACTTTCAGACAGATACAGCATCTGTTCTCTTCGAAGCAATTCAATACATAAAGTTCCTGCAAGAGCAAGTACAGGTAATATAATCATTTTGAGTTCATGGGAAGCAAATTCTAGAACAATATATAGTACCGCAGTAGCATAATTAATTACCATTCTCATCATCGTCATTACAATATTATTACATACCATATAGAAATTTACCAGGAAAAAGAATAATTATTACACTAGCAGTGAAAATAAAATGATTATAAGGATGACATAGGCTACAAGAATACAGTGATCAGTTCTACATATGTAGCCGTGTCTGAATGGAAGTGGAATGAGGGGACGAGAAGCTGTAAAATGTCTTACAACAAAAACAAAGCGAACAAAAGAATAGGCTTGTAATAGGAGCAGCATTTCTCATATGCAAGATAACTGAACACCTGGCCTACTCGTAAAGTCTTGTGGAAACTTATGCGGAAAGATAAAGAAATAAGTCAATATTGATCCTAGTTTGCTGCTTTGTCTTATAAATATCTCTTATATGGATTTCGCAGCTATTGAGTAACCCTTACTTGAAGACGAGTTTGCACGTGAAGGTAAACACACAAGGCTGTTTAATTATATTATTTGTTAATCACTTCCTAAAACTTAAGATGGAACTCAAAAACACATCTTCTGGTGATCATCACGTACGTACAGGATCCATGGGGAGGTTTTGATAGGAAAGAAAAGGGAGACACGAAGCCTGATCTCAGGAGCAGAGGTCTTTGTTTAGTTCCAATCTCATGCACACCTCAAATTTACCGGGAGAACACAGGATCAGACTACTGGAGTACCCCAACATATAGAGGGTGTTTGTATGGGTGAAATAAGTTCATGGTTTTGCTTTCGCTTCCTTACAGTCCTACGTACCTGTGTTACATAAGTGCTATTAAGTGATAAAATACTCAAAATATTAGAAATAGTATGAATCTCTAAAACAAAGAGAGGCTATAAGTGACGCCCCCAACCCCACTTGGGATTTGGAAGAAGGTCGCAATGTCGGGATGTTCGCCTCACGGGCAACACCATTTATGTTCTGTGAAAAATGTGTGTTAGTATGCCCAACATACGTGCACAAGAAAAATCGCAGCAGAAGAATTTAAGAATAATTCATTTCGTATCTAGAAATTTGAGTACCAGAGAAGTAAACTTAACTCGCCAAATGATAATATTACCCATACACCACGTTCATGAAACCTTTGTCAAAATTATTACAAACCATAACTTGTTCATAGCCAAAATCAAATAAATACAAAATATTGCAAATTAATCATAATATCTTAACGAGGACAAACTACTTCGGTTGCACTGGCTAGCTCCTCCTCCTCATGATATCCCGCCCAATTTCCTACATGTGCATTAAGTCTATGATTTCGAGAAGTAAAACCATAATGGGATCGACTACCACGGTGAGATTTCAAAGAAACCTCAATAAGTTATAACCTTTAAATCAACTGTAAACGTAAGACATGGCGATGAATATGAAATTATTAAACTTCAAGTAAATAAAAGATAGACTAATACATACCTAGGCACTAGGGCTATAAGTAACTCGGTTCGGACCGGCAAAATTGACCAAACCAAACTGAATTATGGACCGGTCGGTCTTGGTCCCAAAATATGTGGACAGATGACATTCGGTCCAATCCCAAGGTCTACAGATTTTGGACCGGACTAGACCGAATTGGACTGAATCCCTATATATTTTTTAAAAATATTTTTAATAATTTAATATATTATTTTTATATAGTAATTATATAAGTTAATGATGTAATTTTCATCTAATTTATTATCATTAACCATATAAAATATAAAATAATATATGCTATCAATTAATAATAAATTATAAATCATGTGATAATTTATGTCATTATATATAAATAGTTAATATATCATACATTCATACATACTCTACTATTTACACTTAATTAAAATAATTAGGTAAGTTTATAAATATCTAAGTTGAAAGCAAGCATGAATAATCTATGTACAACGAAATTATTTGATATTCATTAACATTGGGTTGAGTGTAGTGTTGAGCGTGGCTCGAGCGAACACTGGGTTTGTGTCTCACTTGAGCCCAGTGTCGCGCAAGACTCGAGCAAACTCACGGGTTAACCTTTGCTCGAGCCAACTGTCGAGCTCCCTTAGAGCGAACTTATGGTTAGAGCTTTGCTCAAGCGACAGTCTAGCAAACTCACTGTTTCTCAAATTTTCAGCTTCAAAACCAGTCTTCACCCCATTTAATAATTATACATACTAGTGAGTAAAGTCTAAATTAGTAAGTAGTAACAATCAACATCATAAATATAATTATAATAAAATATTTTTTAATAAGTTAGTTACATAATCCACATTAATAATTCACTTAAGTTTAATTTAGTAATTTAAATAATTTTTTTATTAATTTATTTGACAAAAAAGATGAAAAAACTAATACAATAATTAGGCCGAACTGAACGGACTGACCAGACTGATAGCTACCGGTCCGGTCCGATCTGGAGAAAATAATGGACATTATCAGACCAGACCGAACCAATTTACACCCCTACCAGCAGGCGCCATCCTCTAAGTAAGTCAAAACAAGCATAGTTTATTGAAACAACTATTATCGAGCACCCAATGCCCAAAGTATCACAAATATACATTTCCTAGACCCCAAGTCCAAACTCATTGTGGAAACCAGCAACACCGCCCCCCAGGTCCATTCAACAACATGAAATCCATCGTACCAACAATTTCCATGAGGACGTCGCCAATTCAAGGGAAGCAATCCCCATATACAAGTAGCACATCCTGGCGAGCAAGACTAGTGCGTGAAGCAAGAGATAACAAGGCAGGCATCACTTTGGGTGAGCAATGAACAAAGTGACTAAAGAGGTATGCGCTCTACACTAGGCGAGCAAAGAATGTACTAATAATATGTAATTCGAGCAACGAACATTACAGTAGCAAGCTAGGGATGCTTCAAAATAACAGAGAGGAGCTCAAATGTAAAAGGTGGTGTATCGAGGCCCTTTCTCTAGCAATGACGTCTTAATTGAGGCATGCATGGGAACTGAGGAATATGGACCTGCAGACCATACATCTACCCATGAAAGTAAGGCCTAACGTAACATGGGCGATTGTTATAAGGAGGCAGACTACGCGCCTATCTTCTAGCCAAGTCATATGGACGTTCGCGTCTTGTCCCATCAATCCACTCAGTTTCTACCATTCTTCAGTCTAGTATACACGTGAACAACAGAGATTCACAGCCACTTTTTCAGCTAATCAGAGGTCAAGACTATCAAAATTGTGATTGACAACACTACCCATAGATAAAAGATTTCACAATAGTCTTCATCTCACTTTCTTGATCGCTAAGTATTCTGATACACTTTCCTTCGTCTTTTTGTTTGGGACTTCAGGGGATAGCTAAGTTTGAAGTGTTCATCGACAAGGAGAATTAGAGATCAACAACTCCATCCCAACCAGTATTAATTTACTATCCAGGTAGATCCACTCCTATGACTACGCTACTAATGTGGGGTGAATGTCTATGGGTATGTTTAGGATTTCACATTCTACTTCTGAGCCTCTTTCTCTCATGAAAGTGCATGTTTTTCTCATTATGATTATTGATTACTTTCACCATGTGATTTCAAAGTGCTCAATGCTCATGGGATCAAGTTGCGTGATTCCCCGTACCAATCTTGGCTACACATTGCCACTTGTTTCACTCGGGTAGAGGGATTCCACATGCTAGTTGGGGTAGGGGCATTTCTGTTCTATTCCATATGATAACCTGGGTAGAGAGAGTCCCTATGTTGATTAGGTGGAGCAATTTCCATATTGTTTTGGTAGAAGTATTTTACGTGTTGATCAGGTAGAGAGATTCTCCATGTCAAATGGGTGGAGTTATTCCCCATAACGTTTGTTGCAAGATCTCACTTGTTGACTTGGTAGAGAGATTTCCCATGTTGAATGGGTGTGGTGATTTCTCGTATTTATTTGGTGGAAGTGTTCCACATGTTAACCGAGTAGAGAGATTCTCTATGTCGAATGCATGGACTGATTTTCCATACTTGGTGATATGTATGATTATGCTACTTTATTGAAAGGGTGATTCCTCACCTTAGTACTTATGCTATATGTGGCGCCCCCAACTTCCATGTATAAACACACACGAAAATCGAGACACCGGGATGATGACGACACGGTCACGCACCCCATCGACATGTGTTGAGTGTGTGCAATGCAACACGTGTACAATAAACAATACGTAGCGGAATTGTTAAGTCAAATAACTAAGTACCAGAGTTTAATACAATACAAAAGTACTAAAAATCTACATGTCAACATAATACGATTTTTGTTTACAAATCAACATCAAATCAAATAAAATACAATAAGCAAAAGCGACAATAATCTTTAAATACAAAATAGCCAATGTCCCTACTCTTCAGGCAGAGCCACATCCTCGGGCTCAGCCTTCTCAAAACCTGCATCAAAATCTACAGTACCAAAAAGATGGTACCGCAGGTAAGTAAAATCCAAAATTCTCCAAGACAATAAATATATTAAAACAACTAACGCTATGCATGCCCATGATGACCCAAGCATAAAACTCGAGAAAAACACTATTTCTCTAAAATCACAATTTTTTTCACACACGCCAAAAATCACCATTTGGCACGAAATAACAATCCAGGAATAATTACATTAATTCTAATTTTAACCGTATGCACCATGGCCTCCCCTAGGGACCATCCACATACTCTGGCTCTCATCGTCACCCCAAGGGTAACGACCATGCAAGTGATACACGAGTGATGCCCAGTTCCGTGCCTATCGCGTACATAGCCAAGCATCCTCTGACCCCCGCTAGCCCAAGGAGTAACGGAGTCGGATCGAGAGCGCTACCATCCCGTCCAAGTCCCGGGCAACAGCTCCAGGGGATGACACTCAGTATATTCCACTTCCGAGTGTCTAGAGGAGCTCCACCGAGATATTACCCCATCTCGGCTTAGGGGTGATACACACACACCCGAAAAACCACCAGATAACCAAATCACAGTTTATAAAATAGGTTAGTGCAAAAATATATTAAAGTCTTAAAAGTCTTTTGGAGAAATACTTACAGCGCTTGATAATAATTTGAAAGGATCATGGAGGAGCTGGAAGCACCAAAATAGCAACTCCACAGTGTAAAAACACTGTGGCCGAAGTACACTGTATATCCAAATTTACACGGGGTCAAACGAAGACTTGAAATTGATAGGGTAGGGCCTATGGGAGGTGGTGAAGCTAGTAGAATCAAAGGTTGGCCGTGGGTGGCAGCCGAAACGGCGGTGGAAGTCCAAAAAGCTGAAAACAGAGACGAGCTCGTGGAGGTGGCTCCGATGACGAATCGGAGCTGGAATTGG
The DNA here is from genome assembly GCA_003123785.1 of Pterocarya stenoptera. Taxonomy (NCBI): domain Eukaryota; kingdom Viridiplantae; phylum Streptophyta; class Magnoliopsida; order Fagales; family Juglandaceae; genus Pterocarya; species Pterocarya stenoptera. The sequence goes on from QEOT01124115.1 coordinate 7,868, forward strand.
GTGGGTTAGGACGGCAAGGTGCCGGTGATGAAGTAGTGAAGAAATGGTGGCCAATGGTTGCTGGACGGTGGCGGAATGGGTGGAGGAATGCCGCGGCTTCGCACGGCTCTCGGAGGCTAACGGTGGCGCGGGGTGGTCTGAAATTGGTGGACTCGTTGTGGGGAGGAGGATGGTGCCGGCGATGAGGGCCACCGACGGCCGGTGGCGGTGCTGGGTGGAGAGAGGCCGAACGGCGTGGGGAGAGGAGAGAGAGAGGGTCAAGCTGGGAGAGGGGGTCCGAACGGGAAAGGAAGGAAAAGAAGAAAAAGAAAATAAAGGGAAGAGGAAAAAGAAAAGAGGAAAAGAAAAGAGGAAAAGAAAAGATGGGGAAAAGAAATGAGGTCCAATCCTCACAACTTTTGAGTCACAACTGATCCTCAAAATAATTATTTTTAAAACAGTAAATTAAATAAATCAGTTTAAACTTAAAACTAATTAAAATAAAATATTAAACTCTGGTAATAATCACTCTTTAAAATAGAAAGCAATTAAATTGCAAAAGACTAATTAAAGTTAATCAAAAGCAGTGAAATTCTTTAAATAAAATAATAATAATTTTAAAACCCATAAACAAACCAATTTAAATTAAAGATCAATTTAAATCAGAAACAATAATTAATAAGAAGAAAGCCCAATAAAAATAATTTTCACAACTTAAAATATTATAACATAATATTCTAAAACTCCCAAAATTCTAAAACAAGAGATTAAATCTTTAAATTAATTAAAATAATCCCTTATTAAAATACACTAAAATACGGGGTGTTACACTATATGTAGTTTCAACCTTTATTTACATGAAACTTCTGCATTCATATTCACCATTGTCTTGCATTGTTTGTGGTATTATGGGTTTTAACTTACTTAGATTTCATTGAAATCTCACCATGGTAGTCCCACTATGATTTCACCCTCTTAGAACTATAGATTTTGATGCAGATTTACCTTAGGAGGGTTACCTCTAGGAAGAGTAATCAGTACAACATGGGAATAACCATGGGGGCCTATCCCCATTAAGTTTATGATCTATTGTAAATTTTAGAATGTTTATTATACTAAGGCGATGAACAATTTATGGTGTTTTATATTTTGAGTTGGACGATGAACAAATGTTGGTATGCAATTATATTTGGGATGAATGAACAATAACTTATGGATATTTTTCTTAATGGACGAGCAGTGTACAATTTCTCTAGTACTACTCTTACTAATTCCACTACGATTTTGATACACGTGTATTTGGCATATGAGCACACAAGACCCCCATGAACCTAAGGGGACTTAGAGGTCCAACTTTCATGCTGAGCACCTCAGTTCCTCACCAAACTGCAACTAGGGGTTCGGGGCACTACCACAAGTGTACTATAGTCTCCCTTATGACATGGCTATACGCACACCCTAGCTTTCCTTGTCGCATCGCAAGAGTAGAGCCCTAGTCGTAGAGGTCGGAGTTAGCTTTTATTACCTACAATCATCTCCCAACAACACAATTTATACATTCCAAATTCCCTATAAAACATAAAAATTATTGTTACTAACCAATAACTCCAATATAATTACTCTAAGACACCCTGAAGTCTCAAAATAACCATCAGCCATAAAAAATGCCATTAACAAAACCAAATAAAATTACTACATAAAACTCTCCCAAAATCAAGGTACCCTCTTTGAACTTATTTCACTATGCTCAAATAGCCTTATCCATGCTGCCTATTCTTGATCATCAGTTGAAACGTCCAAGTCATCTGAAAATATTATGGAGATAAGGAGTGAGTTATCAACAACTTAGTAAGCAAAGAACATATATTAGTATGTAAACATTAGCCTTTTCACAGAGTTCAGAATGAAGAACAAAAAATTCTAGTTCTAGAATGCAGATCCAAAACATATTATCAAAATATCGAAGTGACAGTTTAAAATATTCATATTCAAAAGTACTTTGGCATCGCATAACTGAACATCATCATCATATCGTCTCATATCATATCGTATCAGAGCATCATATCAGAATAAAAACCATGTTTAACCCCCGTGGTAAGGTTATGCTATCCCCAGCGGCCAAACTGGATAGAGATAGAAGTAAATCTTCCCCTTATCATTCTCGGAGCCCAAAGTGTGTATACATGAAAGACCACGCAAAAAATTACTTTATTTTCAAATTCGGTACACTCAAAGACAGAGAAGTTGGTACCAACCATATAACAGCTGCCACAGTTTTACATCCGTAGTAAGGTCATAGCAAAGAATAAACAAAACCAGATACAAAATCAAAATGTCATGCCAAATGCATTCTGATGCCACATCATATCAAAATCGAGTTTTGAACAAGATCATATCATGTTCAGATAATTAAAACAGATTCAAAACATCTTCACATAATCATGCAAAAATTTTCAGAATTTATATTCGCTCTTTTTGCACAGTTCAAAAATAGAATGACAAAAATTTTACTCATGTCAAAAATATCTTTCTCTTTTGTTATTCAGATACAATGAGTGATGTAGAACAAAATGATTGAGGTTGTTTCCAATTTCCCTTTCATATCAAACATGCATATTTTTCATAAATCGACCCTCAGTCCATTTCTTTTTATGCAAAGTTTAGCATAGGAACCCCATTTACTAGACTCTTGAAGGTAATGTCTAAGCCTTGATTCTAAGCTCTAGTAATATCAACACCTAAACCAAAAAATACTAATATTATAACCTATTTCCAATCTATATGAAAAAAAAAAAAATGGTGTAAACATGTAGTTCATAAAGGATGGCTTAACTATACTACATATTAAAAAAATCTTGTAAATTATTACTATATTCAAATCTTAATTTAACCCTTAATAATATATTTTAAAAAAACTCTTAAATAATTTCTTAAAAAATAAGTTTCTATAAAAACAAGGAGTCTAATTAACGTGAAGTAACTGAGCCCTAACAATCTCAAGTTGAAAATGAAATAAATCAACTAAACAAAAACCTAGTCTACAACAACCTAAGGCCCAGGAGAACATTTTTAACATCAAAAGTTAGGAAACACTTGACAAGAAAGAAGGGTAATAAGGTCATGAGGCTTCACAAATCTGGGTATTCTCCGTTTATTTTGGAATGGCTAAAACAGAAGGCATAAAATAGGAAAATAGACAACCTTAACTAGAGGAAGGATGATCGCGCAACATACTCACAGAGAAAAAAAGAAGCTGTGTGACGGAGCGGGTGCAACGTCAGATCTGGTGGCTGGACAAAATCGAGCTCAATATGGTGTCCCTTATGGGTGATGGTAAAGTTATGAAAGAAGAAGTCATTTGTGGTTATAGACCGAGAACATCCTAGAGAAAAAGGAAGTGATCCATGGTCAAGGCTTTCCAGACAAATGAGAATGTGATGAAGAGTTAGTGGCCGGTAGTTTCTGGGTTGACAAGGTCCTTCCCTATGGTGGTCTATGATGAATAGAGGTCAAACCTAGAGAGAGTTTTGTTACTCATGGTTGAGAGAGAGTGTCTCTCTATGTGAGAGAGAGAGAGAGTTGACTGTGGTGGTTCCGGTGTGAGGCAGCTCCTTGCAAAGTGGTTAATGGTGCAATGTTTGCTCTGTTTTGAGGAGTAAAAATAGCTCCTTGCTTTTGCGAAGTGGTTTTGTAACACCCCGTATTTTAGTGTATTTTAATGAAGGATTATTTTAATTAATTTAATGAATGATTTTCTAGTTTTAGATTTTTGGGAGTTTTATAATATTATTTTATAATATTTTAAGTTGTGAAAATTATTTTATTGGGCTTTCTTCTTATTAATTATTATTTCGGATTTAAATTTATTTTTGATTTAAATTGATTTGTTTATGGGTTTTAAAATTATTATTGTTTTATTTAAAGCATTTCACTGCGTTTGATTAATTTTAATTAGTGTTATGCAATTTAATTGCTTTTTATTTTAAAGAATGTTATTGTTGGAGTTTAATATTTTATTTTAATTAGTTTTAAGTTTAAGTTGATTTATTTAATTTGCCGTTTTAAAAATAGTGTTTTTGAGGATCAGTTGTGACTCGAAAGTGGTGAGGATTGGACCTCATTTCTTTTCCCCCATCTTTTCTTTTCTTTCTTTTTTCTTCTTCTTCCCGTCGGTTTCGCCCAGCCCGTTTCACTCTTTCTCTCATCTCCCACGTGTTTCCGGTCTTCAGCTGCCAGCGCTGCCTCCGGCCGGCCATGGTCGACACCGCCGGCACCACCGACTTCCCCACCTACCGGCGAGCCACCCCTCCAAATCCCAGCCCACGCCGCGGTGTCATTAGTCTCCGAGAGCCGTGCAAAGCCGTGAGCTTCCTCCTCCCATTCCGCCGCCGTCCGGCCACCATTGGCCACCAAATTTCTACCACTTCATCACCAGCCCTCCATCAATCTTTTCCACCCATTTTTGGCCCCGATCCGTCGCCGGAGCCGTCCCTACAAACACCCTCTCAGATTTGTAGTTTCCAGCCTTAAAACACCTATTTCGGCCGCCACCCACGGCCAACCTTCGATACCATTAGCTTCATCACCTCCCATAGGCCCTACCCTATCAATTTCAAGTCTTCGTTTGACTCCGTGTAAATTTGAATTTACAGTGTATTTGGCCATAGTGTTTTTACACTGTGGAGTTGCTGATTTGGTGCTTCCAGTTCCTCCGTGATCCTCCTAAAATTATTATCAAGCGCTGTAAGTATTTCTCCAAAAGACTTTTAAGACTTTAATATATTTTTGCACTAAATTGTTTTATAAACTGTGAATTGGTTATCTGATTGTGCTGATAACTGTTTGGTTGTCGCTTTCATGGCATTGTGCACGCATGCGTGGGTGTGTGTGTGTTTTAAGAAATTGTATTTAAGGCTTTTCGGGTGCGTGTGTATCACCCCCAAGCTGAGATGGGATATTATCTCGGTGGAGCTCCTCTGGACACTCGGGAGCAGAATATACTGAGTGTCGTCCCCTGGGGCTTTTGCCTGGGACTTGGACGGCATGGTAGCGCTCTCGATCCAACTCCGTGACTCCTCGGGCTGGCGGGGGTCAGAGGATGCCTAGCTATGTACGCGGTGGGCGCAGAACTGGGCATCACTCATGTATCACTTGCACGGTCATTACCCGTGGGGTGAAGATGGGAAGCCAGAGTATGTGGATGGTCCCTAGGGGAGGCCATGGTGCATACGGTTAAAACTGAAATTAATATAATTATTCCTGGTTTTAGTTTTATGCCAAATGGTGTTTTTGGCGTGTGTGGAAAAATTATAATTTTCGAGAAATGGTGTTTTCTCGGGTTTTACGCTTGGGTCATCATGCGCATGCATAACGTTGGTTGTTTAAATATATTTATAGTCTTTGAGCTTTTTGGGTTTTACTTACCTGCGGTTCCATTTTGTGGGACTGTAGTTTTTTTTGTTGCAGCTTTTGGGGAGGCTGAGCCCGAGGATGCGGCTCCGCCTGATGAGTTGGGACATTGGCTATATTTGTGTATTTGAAGATTATTGATGCTTTTGCTTATTGTATTTTATTTAATTTGATATTGTTTTGTAAACAAAATTGTATTATGTTGACATGTGGATTTTTAGTACTCTGATATTGTATTAAACTCAGGTACTTAGTTATTTGACTTAACCGTTCCGCTGCGTATTTTATT
>QEOT01124115.1:16274-83390 GCA_003123785.1 Pterocarya stenoptera
GCACTAAGTTAAGGTTTAGTACTGCTTATCACCCTCATACGGATGGTCAATCTGAACGTACTATTCAGACTTTGGAGGATATGCTGAGAGCGTGTATCATGGAATTTCAGGGAAGCTAAAAAAAAATCATCTGCCACTTATAGAGTTCTTTTATAATAATAGCTTCCATGCCTCCTTTCAGATGGCTCCGTATGAAGCATTGTATGGGAGGAAGTGCAGATTACCTTTGTGTTGGGATGAAGTCGGCGAGAGGAAATTAATTGGGCCTGAATTAATCCAGGAAATGCAAGAGCAAGTCAGAATTATAAGAGCTAAAATGGCAGCAGGGCAGAATCGTTAGAAAAGCTATGCAGATTCGAGGAGAAGAGACTTGTCTTTTGAGTAAGGTGATTGGGTTTATCTCAAAGTCTCTCCTATGAAAGGCGTTAAGCGCTTTGGTAAGAGAGGAAAGCTTAGCCCAAGGTATGTTGCACCTTTTCAGATTTTTGGAGAATGTTGGGACTGTTGCTTATAGAATTGCCTTGCTAGAATATTTTGGAGAAGTTCTTGATGTGTTCCATGTGTCATCATTGAAGAAAAGTTTTGGTCAGCAAGAGCCGCTTTTTGTCGATCCAGAACGCATTCAACTTCAGTCTGACCTTACTTATGAGGTTGCCCCGATGCAAATTGTGGATTTGGAAGGAGCAAAGGTTGAGATCTAAGTCGATAACTTTAATGAAGGTAGCTTGGGGTGATCCATTGGCTCAAGATTTCTCTTGGGAAAGAGAAGCAGACTTGAGGGAGCAATACCCATATTTGTTTGGATGAATGGCGATATGTCTCTTAAGCCTATCTTTTTGTCACATTTCATGCCTGTCTTTAGCATTGATGATTGTCCCTACAATTTCGAGGACGAAATTTATTTTAAGGGTGGGAGATTGTAACACCCCGTATTTTAGTGTATTTTAATGAAGGATTATTTTAATTAATTTAATTATTGATTTTCTAGTTTTAGATTTTTGGGAGTTATATAATATTATTTTATAATATTTTAAGTTGTGAAAATTATTTTATTAGGCTTTCATCTTATTAATTATTATTTCGGATTTAAATTGATCTTTGATTTAAATTGGTTTGTTTATGGGTTTTAAAATTATTGTTGTTTTATTTAAAGCATTTCACTGCGTTTGATTAATTTTAATTAGTGTTATGCAATTTAATTGCTTTTTATTTTAAAGAATGTTATTGTTGGAGTTTAATATTTTATTTTAATTAGTTTTAAGTTTAAGTTGATTTATTTAATTTGCCGTTTTAAAAATAGTGTTTTTGAGGATCAGTTGTGACTCGAAAGTGGTGAGGATTGGACCTCATTTCTTTTCCCTCATCTTTTCTTTTCCTCTTTCCTTTTTCTCTTCCTTTTCTTTTCTTTTCTTTCTTTTTTCTTCTTCCTCCCCGTCTGTTTCACCCAGCCCGTTTCACTCTCTCTCTCCTCTCCCACTTGTTTCCGGTCTTCAGCTGCCAGCGCTGCCTCCGGCCTGCCATGGTCGACACCGCCGGCACCACCGGCTTCCCCACCTGCCGGCAAGCCACCCCTCCAAATCCCAGCCCACGCCACGCTGTCGTTAGCCTCCGAGAGCCGTGCGAAGTCGTGAGCTTCCTCCTCCCATTCCGCCGCCGTCCGGCCACCATTGGCCACCAAATTTCTACCACTTCATCACCCACCCTCCATCAATCTTTTCCACCCATTTTTGGCCCCGGTCCGCCGCCGGAGCCGTCTCTACGAACACCCTCTCCGATTTGTAGTTTCCGGCCTTAAAACACCTGTTTCGGCCGCCACCCACGGCCAACCTTCAATACCATTAGCTTCATCACTTCCCATAGGCCCTACCCTATCAATTTCAAGTCTTCGTTTGACTCCGTGTAAATTTGAATTTACAGTGTATTCGGCCACAGTGTTTTTACACTGTGGAGTTGCTGATTTGGTGCTTCCAGTTCCTCCGTGATCCTCCTAAAATTATTATCAAGCGCTGTAAGTATTTCTCCAAAAGACTTTTAAGACTTTAATATATTTTTGCACTAACGTGTTTTATAAATTGTGAATTGGTTATCTGTTTGTGCTGATAACTGTTTGGTTGTCGCTTTCATGGCATTGTGCACGTATGCATGGGTGTGTGTGTGTTTTAAGGAATTGTATTTAAGGCTTTTCGGGTGCGTGTGTATCACCCCCAAGCCGAGATGGGATATTATCTCGGTGGAGCTCCTCTGGACACTCGGGAGCGGAATATACTGAGTGTCGTCCCCTGGGGCTTTTGCCCGGGACTTGGACGAGATGGTAGCGCTCTCGATCCGACTCCGTGATTCCTCGAGCTGGCAGGGGTCAGAGGATGCCTGGCTATGTACGCGGTGGGCGCGGAACTGGGCATCACTCATGTATCACTTACACGGTCGTTACCCGTGGGGTGAAGATGGGAAGCCAGAGTATATGGATGGTCCCTAGGGAAGGCCATGGTGCATACGATTAAAACTGGAATTAATGTAATTATTCCTGGTTTTAGTTTTATGCCAAATGGTGTTTTTGGCGTGTGTGGAAAAATTATGATTTTCGAGAAATGGTGTTTTCTCGGGTTTTACGCTTGGGTCATCATGTGCATGCATAGCGTTGGTTGTTTAAATATATTTATGGTCTTTGAGCTTTTTGGGTTTTACTTACCTGCGGTTCCATTTTGTGAGACTGTAGTTTTTTTTGTTGCAGCTTTTGGGGAGGCTGAGCCCGAGGATGCGGCTCCGCCTGATGAGTTGGGACATTGGCTATATTTGTGTATTTGAAGATTATTGCTGCTTTTGCTTATTGTATTTTATTTGATTTGATGTTGTTTTGTAAACAAAATTGTATTATGTTGACCTGTGGATTTTCAGTACTCTGATATTGTATTAAACTCTGGTACTTAGTTATTTGACTTAACCGTTCCGCTGTGTATTTTATTGTACATGTGTTGCATTGCACACACTCAGCACATGTCGATGGGGTGCGTGACCGTGTTGTCATCATCCCGGGTGTCTCGATTTCCGTGTGTGTCCGTACATGGAAGTTGGGGGCGCCACAGGTTTAATGGTGCAATGGTTGCTCCTTGCAAAGGGAGGAACATGGGCTTACTGGCATGGGGAGAGTCAACCAGCGACGATACTAACCACTGTGATAGCACAGCACAAATAGGGAAGAATGATGAGGAGGCTTGAAGGCAACTCAAATCTGGATAAAACCCACAAAAATGCAACACCAAGCCTTAATGAAAATCGTAGAAGAGAGAGGGAATGTGTAACGCCCCAATCCCAGAGTCCAAGGAGTTAACTCCCGCTCCCTAATAACCAACTTCAACATTTCTAATAGATTCCCCATATCCAATATATACTTCCAAAGACTCCAAATCAAACATAAATTCCTCTAATATGATTAGCTACACATACTAATCCATCAGATCCTCAATACAATAACTTAAATAAAATAGATCAACTTCTCGACATGTTTCAATTAGCATAATAAAATGAAATAGAGTTTACATAAGTCTTCATAATCATCTAAATATATTGAAATCCATCTACTAAACAAATAAATCCACCAACAGCACTAGTACCCCGACGTACTCAACTACTATTCTCAACTAATCATACCCATGTAATCTATTAGTAATCCTCAACTGAAACATTAAAGCAATTTCAAATATTGTGGAGATAAAAGAGTGAGTTATCAACAACTCAGTATGTTGAGAACATATATTAGTATGTAAGCATCAACATTTACATATTTCAAAATGTGGAACAAAACATTTACTTTCAGAATGCAGAATCAAACATGTTACAAAAATCCTTTGGCATATCAAATTGTGAGACATCATCTTCATATCATATGAGAGCATCATATCAAAACAAATACCATGATTAACTATAACGCCCATCCTTGTGGTGGGACTTTTTATAAAATGATTTTAAGAAAGGACGACAGGAATTCTCATTCATTTTAAAACTTTTTACTTCCATACCCAGGGTGCAAGACTCTACGTTATAAAATAAATGTGCTTTGAGAATGAAAGAGGTTTACAGTGGAAACATCAATCTTAAAATAAAAATGCCTTTCATACAATTAAAACTCTCACGCCTAGACTTCCATGCTCTTCCCCTTGGGTCGTGTCTGTCCTTGACGCGTTCTGCTCATTTAGTTCCTGTGGAGGAGAGGCATATATAAAAACTAAAATGAGTAGAATACTCAGTAAGTATTACTTCATACAGTTAAAATATATTAACATAGGTTTTTAGTTATGCATTCATCATTCCATACATACTATATGTACATAAGGCATACATTCATTTTGAAAACATCACCAGGCAGGGCTTTTCTTAAAAAGGGTTTTCTTTTCATAAAACGTTTCTCCCATCCGTACCTTCATTTCTTAAAGAGTTCGATACATTCATACATTCTTTCTTATCACTTTCCATTGGCTGGTACACACTGTTACTGTGATGCCCCGACTTCCACATACGGAAATACAAGAATCGTGACGTCTGGATGATGACAACATGAGTCACGCGTCCCAACGATAAGTGCCAAGTGTGTGTACATGCAAAAAGTGTACAACTAAAATGCAGTGGATAACTTAAATAAGTCAACTAAGTACCAGAATTCTAAATACAAGACTACCAAAATAAACGTATTACCGAAAATTATACAGTTATCCGTGAAAATAAAGTAAAAAGCCAAATACATAGACAAAGGGCAATAGATCCCATAATCTAAAAAGCGACCACATGTCACTCCTTCCTCAGAGCCAATCCCTCAGGCTCAATGTCATCATCTGCATCAAAGTCTACAGTTCCATAAAATGGAATCGCAGGGTGTTGAATACAGTGAGATTGTGAATCTTAATAAGTAATCACCCAAATAAGCCAAGATATAAAATACAATAATGCATCTAACAAACATGTGTGCACATGATGAAACTCGAATGTGACCCAAAACCCTCATTTTCTCCGAAAATGATTATTTTCTAACGCACGTAAAAAATCTCATTTGACCCAAAACAAGATATGAATAATGTCCGCCATTTTCCCAGAAAATGGTCCTCATAAATATTAATCATAAACCGTCATTTTTCTAAAAAATGACCCAACATATGCACCGTAGGTAAAAATCACAAGCGGGACTACCACCATCCCTCCTTACCATCATCCCTACAGCTCGCGCTGTAGGTGGGAATCACAGGTGAGACTACCACCATCCTTATCGCTTGCATCGTAGGCGGAAATCGCAAGCTGGACTCCCACCATCCCTACAGTTCTCCACACAAAGGTACCTATCAGAGCACTATAGGCGAGAATCACAGGCAGGACTCTACCACCATCCCTACAGCTCCCTTTTTCCTCTCTCTCAAATCATTCAATCCATTCAAATACACACATACCCAAAATCATCTCTCACATCAAAACCTTGTTTTCATTCACAATACATGAGTATGCATGAAATGATGCAATAAATGCCATGATGCCAAACACAACATAAATGCATACAAGCATAATTCAATTAAATAAATAACTCCTCCACATCCAACCGACCCTCTCAAGAAATTCTTTGGAAAATTACTTACAGTGCTAAAATATAATTTTTGAAGGATCAAGGAGGTGCAAGAGATGGCGGCACAGCAACAAAACAGTACAAAATGGACAAGTGTCGTGGGTCTCAAAAACCCAACTTTTGAACGGGGACAAATGAAGACTTGGGATAGTTAGGGAAGGGCTTAGGGGTGTTGGTGAAGCAAATGGTGGTGGGGGTTGGCTATGGGTGGCGGCGAGGGCGGCGATTGAAGGCCGAAATATCCAAATCGGAAAATATGCTAGAGGGGCTTCAACGGTGGCGAATTGGAGCTGACGTTGGGTGGTTTAGGTGGCTGGAGGGTCGATGGTGGTGTGGTGAAGAGTTGGTGGTGAACGGTGGAGGCATGACGGAGTGGGAGCAAAATGAAGTTGCGGCTTGAAGCCGTGCATGAGGGAGATTGGTGGCGCGGGAGGGGTTGAAAATAGAGGGGGTGGTCGTCGGCCGGTGGGGAGGAGAATGGGAGGGGCGGTGACGGAAACAATGGTTGATGTGTTGGGAGCCCATCAAAAATTACCCTAGAACAAAGTCCTAGGCATGCATGGACAACAAAGATCAGGCCACTTCTAGGATCAAGGCCAACCAAGGGCCAAGACATATCACGGGCCACATTGGCCATGCAAGACCATATCATTTATTTATCTTTATTTATTTTATTAATTATATTTCAAGGGACCTATTGGGGTTTCCACTTTGTAATCTCTATAAATAAGACCCTTAGGCATTTCATTTTACATCTTTTGATCTTTTGGCAAATTCTCTGAGTGGGTGGATTATTATTCTTGAGATCACTATTCGATGCTTAGCACTTGGGCTACTTGGGTGAAATTTGTGAACCCCTAGTAGAGGATCATCACCTTGAAATTCATGAATAGGTGGTGATTCAATCTATCTTATTTCATTATTGTGCAATTCATGAATCGATGGTGAATTATCTATCAATCTTATGAGTATTGCTTTTGTTCCATTCAATTTGTCAGTCTCTAGTTTATGTTTTCCATTCTCTATTCAAAATCCAAAAATACATTGTTCTTATATTTTCCATCTTGTTCATCTATTCTTTCTTGCATATCAAAGACATCCTAAGTCTTAATCTTAGTATTTTTTGATTGTTCAAAATATCCATATAAACTATAAAGAGAGTCTTCATATTCCTTTGTTGAGTCCATTCATCATTTGTTCATACAATTTCCCACATGATCATAAGCATTTCCATTGTTCATACATTGATTTACATCCCTCCATCTCACAAACATAATCCATTCACTCATTGATCCTTCCCACTCACATAGTTCGGCCAACACATTGTTTGCCCTACTTTCCATACTCATCAATTCCATAAAACCTAGCTTCCATCATCTCCGCAAACCCTAGCCGAAATACTATATTTCCCATAAGCTCCACTTACCAAAATTAGCCTTTCCTCATCCACATTAGCCCTAGCCGAAACCCATATTGCCTCCATCTTTCCATACACATATATTGCCTTAGTTGAAAACCCTAACTTTCCATAAGTATCTCCTAAACTTTAGGAATCCTAACCCTAGCCACCATTCATCCAACTAAACCCTAGACTCCCACAAGACAATTCCTACCACTTAGGAATCTTTATCTCATCTTCAAATCCCTCCAAAATTCGAAATACACCCATTGCCCTAGTCAAACATCCAGTTCCCAACAACTCCCATGCTTCTTACCATTTAGAATCAAACCCTAGCCACCTACCCATCTCCAAATTATATCTTCCTTATCTTATCTTCACTTTCTAATCCCTTAATTCTAGGAACCTCCCTAGAATCACTCCTTCCCTAAAATCACTCCATCACTCAAGTCACCCAAACACTTTTAAGCTCTTGCCATATCCAAAACCTATCTTCCATATCCAATCCCACAAATCCCTCATTCCCTAGAATCACTCAAGTCAATCAAAGACTATCTCACCTTACCTTAACCAATTCCTAAACTCATGGAACCCTAGACTCATTCAAACACCATCCATTTTCATCTTTCCTACCTAAACTAATTCCTATCTTTCCCAAATAGACTCCATCAATCTAGGAGTCCTAGCCTCATTTATCCACATCCTTCCAAACCCTAACAACTCATCCTACACTCCAACCCTAATCCAACTTTTCCAATCTCGAAATTTCCCTTAGCCACCATCCAAACGCTAGCCTATCTTCACCATACCAACCCTAAGTATCACCCAAGTGGCCCCAACACCAAGGGCAACCTTTAAGCCATTCCACATTGCATCAAACACATCAAATCATCACTTAGATCACTCAAACTCATCATCATTATCATTTCATAACTAAATACCATACCCTCATCAACCTAGGAACCCTTCATTGCCACGAAAATTGAAGGCCAAGCAAGTTGGCAAGGCCCACTCAGTTATCAACATCACCAAGGCGAGCTCGTGGTCCTTAGTGTTTAGGGACAAGACCGGGATCCCTAACATGACGGCAACGAGCGGCGCACGAAGGCGGGCTGGGGAGAAACACACTGAGAGGGAAACAGGGGGAGGGGTTCGCACAGGAGGCAAGGGGGGAAGAAAGAAAAAGAAAGAAGAAGAAAAAGAGAAAAGGGAAAAACAAAAGGAGGAAAAAGAAAAAGGAATGGAAAGAAATGAGATCCAGCCTTTTCATCTTGGGTCTCATACTGATCCAACAAAAATGATTTCAAGACGATAATTTAAATAAAACTAATTTAAACATAGTGACTAAGTAAAATAAAATAATAAAATCTAACAATAAACTAATTTAAAATAAAGAGCATTTTAAATAATGAACAATAATTAATAACAATAAAACACATTGAATTAAATTTTCTAGTTAAAAGTTGTAAAATAATACAACGTAAATCATCTAAAATTTAAAACAAGAAAACCCATAATACTAAGAAATGCAATAATTACTTAGTCATGCAATAATTACTTAGTCAAAATACACGTAAATACGGGGTATCATAGTTACGCCTCGTGTGTTGGGGTTAGCAATCTTCCTTTGGACCTAGATTCTGCCCATGGCCATGGGTTGGGAACCTTTTTCAGTCAGGGGCAGCACTAGATGCACTACTAGTACTACTTATCCGGCATTGCAATCTGCTTAGTCCTTTGGTACGCTTTCATTCAGTCATGGCCGTTATGCATTTTCATACATTAAAATGTTCATTCATTCAGTCCTTTCCATTTAATAGTTCATTCATGGAAAAATGTCATTTAAAAGCATGAGATTAAACATCATCTTTCATGGCATCATTTAAAACGTCAGTTCTTAGGGACATTTTAAACCAGCAGCTCTCAGGGACATTTTAAAGCATCGCTTAAAGCATAGGGCATGAGTCTCAACATTTCTTTTCGTGAAAATAAAGACGATAGATACTACTTATAGTCATCCATCACATGCATACACTTAGATACTTGGGGTGCATAAAAAAGGACTGTCAAGAAGGGCCATACATAGGTATACCTTTAAACACTTAGCATGATTTTCACAAAACATCATTGCCTTTCATTTCATAAAGCATTGTAAAGAGAAGCATTTCATGTTTATTTCATATCATTTTAGAAAATTCTAGAAGAGTATGAACGTAATACTTACCTGAACTCTATGCTACTTCCTTATTATGCAGTCCATTCATGTGCGTGTTAGATGGCAACCTACATGCATACACATAACCTTAGCGTCATTCTCTATCTAGTGCATAAGCAACTAAACTAAAAATAGAACTGCATTTCACTTGAAACACTCTCCTTCTATCCCATGCTCTTACGTGTCCCTTACTATACTAAAACCTTCAAGATCTACTTATGGTCACTACCTCTTCCAAAGTCAAGATTTTACCTCGAGTGCTCATCCAATAAAGTGAACCTCTATGATTCACCTTAGGGTTAAGACACCAAGACCTTCATCTTACTCTTCCTATTGACCACATTCCACGAATGATTCTGACCGGCGAAGTCACGCATTCCAATCCTAAACAATACACCCATCACTTCCTTCATGCATTTTAGCTCATACTAAATCCTCTTGCCCATCCACACACGCCACACGGCTTTAAGCCAACTCTGAGGCTTAAGCACCATGTAACCATGCTTAGGATAGATTACCCATTATTTATGATGAATCGTCCTGCACATGTGTCTAACCAGATTACACACATACCTTACCCCTTTATCACCTAAGATCAACATATAATCACTTGATCACTTGCTTTTATGGACAAACTCCATACTCTGATACCAACCTTCTCTCAGCCCATGCACACAACCAACGGAACCCCCCTGTTTTAACCCCACAAAAACAAAGTCAATGAAACATCATAGCCACTGCTCCTGCACAACGGAATCTACCCTAGCACCGCTCAACGCCAAAATGCCAACCTCCACCCACAGCGCACCAACCAACCTCCTCGTTGCACCAACAACTACCGTAGTTCCTTCTCCACGTCAGATCCCCAAGCCACACACCACCATAGCACATTGGGCCCCACGTTGTTCACCATAAGTATCTATCGCTACTCTTTGTCTCCCTCTGTGACGCCCTCAGATTTCCACTTGGGATCGGACGGACATCTGAAGTGTCTAGATATGCAACACAAGGTTACCTGCCCCCGTTCAAGACATATAAGATGCAATGTTGCTAACATTCATCTAGCATTATGCAATATTTGCAGCGGATAATTTTTTTTTGAGCAATACTATGCACCAAACTTATAATATCCCAAATAAATAAAACGTAATCCATTCTTACTTAATAAATAAACATCCACGATTACAGTACGGGTCTCAGTAGACTGTAATCTCAAAACATGGGAGACCAGACTCCATATTTACATTACCAAAATATCCTATTGAGCCAGTTCGTCGAGTAACTCGCATAACTCGACAACAAGGTCAGAATACTGTCCCAAAAAAACTAACTATGGAAGTTGTATGCTCCGCATCGTGTCTGTGGCATCTAGTCGACCTCCTCCAGTCTACCAGTGTCCGCTCCCTACTCTGATCCTGACATATCATCTACCATTCGAGGGGAATGGTAGTTGGGACTACCACGGTGAGATTTGATTACAAATCTCAGCAAGTTAACAGGAAACTTTCACACAAGTTAATGATGCATGCATGGCAGTAAAAGCATGAATGCATAATCAAGTTGTAATGTAAGCATAGCATAACTTGACATAACATGGCATGAAATAATAAGCATAACGTGACTTGACATAACATGGCATGAAATAATAAGCATAACGTGACTTGACATAACATGGCATGAGTTGACATAACTTAAACTGAAACTGAGACTTAGCTTGACGTGACATAAACTTGAGATTTGACATGAACGTAACTTGAACATAACATAACGTGAAATACATAAACTTGAAATTTTATTCAATAAACTTAATCATTAAAGTGACCATATGGGTGCTACACGGGTCCCCTTGAGCCGTGTATCCCTGCCGATTATCACATCACAACACAGGTATCTATACCAGCTGTGAGTGCGTTAATACGTACTCCACAGTTGTTGTGGCCCCATGTACTCTACGTGTCACAATTGCTGTGTCTCACGTAGTGTATGCTCCACAGTTGTTGTGGCCCCACGTATTCTACGTGTCACAATTGCTGTGTCTCACGTAGTGTATGCTTCACAGTTGTTGTAGCCCCATACTTCATGCTCCACAGTTGTTGTAGTCCCATGAATTGTTTGTGCCACACTTGCTATGAACACACGTAAACTAAAGTTTGGCTCCATCGGCATTAGTGCCTGGCGCGCTCCGGTGACCAGCTAGTTAGGCCCCATTCCAACCTGTTGACTGTACTTCGTCAACCTAGGGAATTTCACACCTATTTAGACACTCCAGCGTGAACAAAGGAGTTTCACTAGGATATTACCCCATCTTAGTTCTTAGGGTCGTGATGACATGAATAACTTAACAAGACTGTTCTCGAGATATACAAACTATATTCGAGACGGGATGACGTGAATACGAAAAGACAAAAGTCCTGACGTAGCATAACGTAACATGAACGTAAGAAGATAGACATGGCGTACTTTGAGACATAAATATATCAAACAACATTTCATTACGTGGCATACGTGTAATAGACAATATTTCATAACAGATGGCATACGTAATGTGACATACTTGCAATAGATAGTAACATATGACAGAATATATTATGTAACAGATAAGTATTTCTTGACAGAATAATTCGTGTAACAAATAAACATGTAATGACATGCTATGGCATGGTATATATAACAACATACGAATATAATTGTAGTTCCCTTACCCATCACACATACACAATAAACTGATAGTAAGTTAAGAGCTAACTTACCTCGATCGTCGCATTCTATGAGAATAAATTGCGAAATACGAGGAACTGTAAGAGGGTATTTTAAAAGTTAGAAATTTAATTACTAACAATTAGAAATGTTAAAAGAGACAACTTAGAGTAAAATTACCATTTTACCCTCTACATGTGAAAAAATGACCATTTTACCCCTAACTTAAGGATTTCACATCCTAAGTCCAAAAATTACCAAAATTTACATTCCTCATGTAAATTTTGTCCTAAACTCAAATATCAACTCAGAAAAAAAATTAAAACCAAACACAACTATTAAAACTCTATAGGTCCGAAACTTACATAGGCTATATTACCCTTGATTTGTTGCAATTTCTTCAAATTTTAAAAACTCATGATCAAACCAATATTTTTGAAAAAAATATCTTTCCATCCTAAGTTTAAAACACACTTAAAATATCCATTAAGAAAAAGCTAATCATCAACACCAAACCATTTGTAAAAAGATCCAAACTTTACACTTAGTCCAAAAACAGAAACGTTTCTCTAAACTAGCTTTGATAAATCTCTTGATCTATGGCTTAAAGACATGTGATCTTCAAACTAAAACATCACATGGTTTAAAAATGTATGCTAAAGAAGATCCAACCATAAAACTTAAAATCACATGGCTAAAACTCAAAAAAACATGGATCTAACTCAACAACATCAAATTTTAGGCCTAACCAAAATCCTCTTGCATAGAAAAATCATATCTTTGAAACTAATACTAAATATCTTCAAACTAACATCCAAACATGCAAAATAAGAGACTTATAATCATCACATAAAAATTTCAAAGCCTTTGGAGAAAGATTAGACCACGAAATATTCAACCTTTCCCAAACCAGAAACTGTTTTTCCACTTCCAGTTTTCAAGTTTCTAGATCTAAGGAAATCTATCATCAAAAGCTTTAGTCATGCAATAAAACCTCAATGAAAATTCATAAACACATGCTAAAAACACTCCATAAACTTTTTGGACCAGGTTATGTCCATTAGCTTGGTCAAAAACTCCAAAACATAACAACTCTCCAGTTTCAAGCCCTGAATGACCTTTCCATGGTTAAAAATACTTTTGACCAATCAAATGAGCATCGAACGAGACAAATAATATATCCACGGAAACTAGACTCAAAGAAGAAAAACTTTTCTGAAGGAGTAATCATGTGAAAATACTTACAAATGGTCGAAAAGCACCACACAAAATGGCCCATAAATCTATCCGAGAGGCGTCTTTGAGTTTCTCTCTAAGAACGAGGTGAAAAGTGATGAAGTGAAAGAAAGGGTGCCTTTCACGCCTCTATAATTCTGAAGGGTGAGGTCTGGGCTTGAATGACCCTTGATTAGAGGTGGCTGTGTGACATAAAGTGAAGGGGGAGTGGGCTGCTGCTGCTGTCTTCTAGAAGGGGTGTGATGAGGTGGCTCTTTCTCTCACATCAAGGAACTATTTGGGTCAGCCAAGGGCAGTGGATGGTCTGCCATGTGGGGGGAGAAACATTCTTTAAGAAGCTTTGCCAAGGTGGCCAAATTCGTGGGTCATGGTGGGCCTCAACCAAATGGGCTTCAATTTAAGGTTTAAAGGGGGTTTGGTTAGGGTTTGAGGTGCTATCAAGCCCAAATCCAATTTTTCTTGGCCCAATCAAATTTTCAAGGTTTAAAAGGTTGGATAATGATGTCATAACAAGAGTTTGAGAAATTAATAGCATGTGGAAGTGATTTAATCAAGTGATTAAACACAATGCTAGAAATCGGATTAAAAAGGGTTTGGAGGCCAACTTTAGGGTTTGGCGAAACCCTTTAGGGTTTCGATTTCAACCAAGCTTTTGGGATTTCAATTAGATTCCAACCATTTAAGGTTTCACTAGGGTTGAAACCCTCTTTGATCTAGCACAAAATTGGTTGATCAAATGAAAAAGAATAGGGTTTCGCTTAAGTGGCATGATCTCACATTTTGATTCCTTCATAATCCAACTCATTGATCCTCTATGAGCCAAGTGTCTAAATCTATTCACTATGTGTGGCTAAGATCTTGCCAAGTGTCCAAATAAAACTTCTCTAACCTAATTTGGACATTCCACACTGTGATTTTGAAAACACTACAATTGGTGCGCTTAACGAGATTACTATTCACTCCAAAAAATGTATAATAAACTTAGTACTGAAAAATCTTAAATATTCATATTAACCTATAGTGAAAATCTTTTATCAAAATTCAACCCTGAAGTACCCCTAAAAATAAAATCACAGTTTCAAACAGGTATTTCGTCCGAAATTATGAAAATGGGTTAATACGCCATAAAATCATAAATAATCAACTGAGTCTGATGGCGTAGACCACAACGCATTCTGACACTTCTAACTATCTCAAATAATTCAACTCATATTTCTAGCACCATAGTGACTGATAACACCGACTATGTTGATAGACTAAAACCTGCGCGATTGGTCGATTCGTGAAAACTTATAGGGTTTTCATGAGGTTTCTAAAGTCAATAAAAATTCCACCAATGAATTTCTAGCAGGCTGTTACACCCTCCGTTTTTTCTCCTCTCAATGCCAAGCCACCATGCTCACCATCATCGATCCCTACCCAGCTCACTGTCCCGTCACGCCTTTCACCCTCTCTCGGTGAGTATGCCTCTATGTTGCTCAGTTTTGATCCAAGTGTTCCTTTTATTTTTGTCCCACATATTTCTTGTTTCTAGCCGTAACCAACGAGCATGCTTGTTGATGTTTCTATTCTTCCAAAACGCCCTTTTCATATAGATGGTTTCATATGGGATTGATTTTATATTAAACTTGTGTTAAGTGGGCTTTGTTTGAAGTATAAGAATTTATATTTACGGATTCAAGTTAAATTACTAAATATTAATTTTACAATTTGGTTTTGGTAGTGAACTGTAAGTATTTTAATCTTTTATTTTTTTTAAGTACTTTGAGCCTATTATATGAATTAAACCTTGTATGGTTTTAAATTAGATATGACTAGTAGTTTGCAATGATTTTTAGTATAAATATTATGAAATATATTTTATGAACTACTATTGCTTAAAAAATTTACGATTTCCTGCTACGTTATATGTTAGTGGTATTAAATTATGATTTCAATAATAGTTTATAAATATATGAGTTTTAAATATGATTAAGTTAATTTTCAACATGAATCTAAGTTGTTTTACCATATTTGATAAAATTATATTATGATAAGTTAAGATTACTTTTAATGATATTAGTACTTACTAGATTTCTGATAACTAGATAGTTATCAAAATTATTTTCGTAGTATGAATTTAAGTATATGGAGAGTGTTAACAGTCCTTTTAGAAATTTAGTAACGTTTAGTATTCTGTATAGGTGACGATTGGTATTCATTTGGCACGATTGTGGAAAGATTTAGAAAAGCTAAAAAATCCAGGTAAGCAGGGTTTCTATGCTAGATTTGCATAAAAATAAATGAAATGAGATTGGTTTGTAAAAATGTGCATGTTGTTTTAAAAAAAAAAATGTGAAAAACAATCTTAGTATATGTTTTGCATTCACTCATGCGATATGTATGAAAGAGAAAAGAAATGCTTTTGGCATGAATAGTGTAGACATGAGCAATATTTGACAAGTTTCTGAAATGTGCAAAAGAGCGAATATGATATCCGTGAATTTTTGTAAATATGATATGAAAATAATTTGGATCTGTTTTTGATCAAATAGAAATGATATGAATATGTTTAGCAAGTGGTTTGATATGATATGGATATCAAAAACCTTTACCATACTTATCTGTTTTGATTCTGATTCTGAATATAGTTATAATATGATGATACTGGTTCACATGATATGGTTGGTACCAACATGATATGATATGATATGAGTACACCCACTTTGGAAACAAAGTAGTATTTTATGTGTTTTTTCCTGTGTGCACACTCGGGGCTTCAAGATTGAAAAATGGGAAGTTTCACAATATAATACTGTCTGGTTTGGCCACCGGGGATAGCACAATCCTACCATGGGGGTTAAATATGGTATATGATATGATACGATACAATATGATATGATTAAGATGAAGATATTTAGTTATGTTATGCCAAAGCGTTTTTGAATATAAAAATGGTCTTTGAATATGAAAAGAATTTTTGATTATGAACAATTAGTTTTTGAATATGAAAATGGTCTTTGAATATGAAAATGATCTTTGAATATGATCAATTGGTTTTTGATAATGAAAAGATTGAAAAGTTGCTCTGCTTTTCTGATAACATGTTTTTGAGATCTGAATATGAAATTGAAATGTTTTGTTTCTACATACCGAACTTTCTGAAAAGGCTTACATACTAGTATATGTTCTCTGCTTATTGAATTGTTGATAACTCACCCCTTATCTCCATAACATTTTTTAGATAATTTTGATGGAACAGCTGGAGATCAAGATTAGAAATCGTGTATAAGGCTACTTGAGCATAGTGGATCAAGTACAAAGATGGTATTTTGGTTATTGGAGCTTTTATTGGGTAGTTCTGTTTTACTCTGCTAACTTGGTATCTTAGAAGGCTGATATTAAATTTGAGATTTTTCTGGTGTTTAGATTAATCTTATTGGAGTAGTTGATCTGAAACGGTGAGTTGTACGTGTCATTGAAAACATTGAAGTCTATAATTATATGATTGAAAAATGATTTTGAGTGACAAGGAGTAACTCTTCGATCTATCCGGGACTGGGGCGTTACACATTAAGGCCTACGAATTTTGGCCATCTTGGCAAAACTTCTTAAGGAAGTTTCCACCCACCCATGGTAGACCATCCACTGCTTTATACAGTCCCAAAGTCATGCATGATGTGAACGCCAAAGGCCACCTCACCACCACCTTGCTCTAAAGTTTCCTTGGCTCAAAACCACTTACTATTTGCACCTTTTTGTGACCTAATCACCATTCATCAAGATGTCACTCAAGGCCATTCCTCCCTTTTCAAAACTACATGAGGCGTGCAGGTCACCACTTCACTCACTTCACTTTTCACCTCCATTCTTGGAAAGATGGTTGCTTGCATTAATATTTTGATAATTACAATGACCGAATTTCCTTTTTTATGTGATATCTTCTTTCAAGGTATAACACCTATACCTATATTAATCTTATGTCTATTGGCGTGATCACAGAAATTAATATAAATTCATTATGCTCTTTGAAATTCTTGAATATAGGTCACAAGGGTGTATATTTATTTCTAAATGAAGTACCAAGGTTTGATGAATTCACGAACTAATATTGAACTTCAGCTTTTGTTACTTGATTCAACATCTTAAGCATGCAATTCATGGCCAATAAATTACAAGAATAAAAATCAAAATCATCGAATTGCAATTAACAAGGATATTCAATACAACCGTACTCAAATCATATCCAAAATTCAATGACTACATCCTAGCCCTAGAATAAGGAAACTAGCAAATCATAATTAATAAGACAATCCAATTATTTCTCAAATATAAATTCAAATTCAACATCCTTAATAACAATTTAGGACGTAAAAATTAGAGAAAGAAAAAAAGAACTCTGTAATTGCAGAAATCGTGAGCTTCATTCTTCCTCATTGAAATCACAGCTCCTCCTTCAATCCCTTTTTTTCCTTCATTAATTCCTCTAGTTTTTTACGTCAACTTCCCTCCCTTTCTTTTTCAATTTCACCATCTTATCTTTGACCAGTAATAACTGCAAGCCATCCAATCAGTTCAAAATCGATTCTCCTTTCAATTTTTTTAAAAAAAAATAAGATTTCCCTCATATCTGCTGCTGAAAGACAGAATTATCGGCTGCTTTTATTACCTAACTTCCAGCTGATTTAGAGCAGCCAACCAACACATTTTGGAGTTGAGCCCTTCACGAAAGTTCTAGATCTTGCTCTCAGATTTCCAATTCTCTTAGGCTTGCTTTATTCTAACATCTAGAACTCCACATACAGGCTGAAAACCGAAACAGGGTCAAGGCTGCAGCAAACTTCTGGACAGATTCAGACTTCTCCGTTTCTGCTAAATTTTAAACTTTAAAATGGCAGAACTGGGTTTTGTACTCTTAATAAAAGTTTTAGACCTACGTCTTAGCTTTCTAACGAGCCAAACAACACCTGAAACCAAGGTTTATAGCTCTAGTTAAAACCCAAAATCCAAACAATAGTCTATTTTGACTAGACCAGCCCAACTAGGATTTGCTCTCTTGGTCTAACCCGAATTCTACCTCTTCACATCAGCCCAATTTCAATCTAATTTAATAATTAAATACCTACAAAATAACAAGAATTTTCAAGAATTAAATAAATTTAAAAAACACCTAAAATTCTAGACAAACGAGCTAAGAAACAAACAAAACACTCTGAGTCAAAACAATTAGGACAAAAAAAATGTGTGAAATAAATTCCCACATCATTCATCTGAGACTAATGGCACAAACCGTTTCCTACTCTCACACTCCTAAGTACCTCAAATAATAAAAAATGATCTTTTTTCATCATAAAGGGTAGGAAACCAACTATGCTGACAAACTAAAACCTAAACAGTTATTAGATTCGTGAAATCTTTCCGGGATTTCATGACACTCTAAGGTCTACAAAAATTAATCAACTAAATTTCTGGTGGGATATTACATCTATCGCTCGTAAAAAAAGGATTTCATCCTCAAAATCTATGCGTGAACATAATATAGCAATTACCAGACAAAAAGAAGATGATTCTCACCAAGTCTACTGTCCATCCTTGTACATTTAGTCGCTAGTCGATGTGGGTGTGGGTGAGTTGGGTTCCACTGACATGGTATGCTACAACATATAATATAACGTGTCATCGTCAAAATCATAAATCATGTTGCTGAAATGTCCAGGGTTGATGTGCTGCTCGATTTCCTCATCATCACTATCTGGAATGCGGCGTGCTCCTAAGCTGTGTGGCTAGACTCAACTCTATCGTGTGACATCCTTGCCATAAAGCTATCTCAATCCATCTAGGCGGTCTAGTGAAGGGGTGAATAACGCTCCTCATGAGGCAAAGCCTTCCTCTCATAGCTTACCCCATTCTTATCTATTTCCATCGCATTGGTGCGATGATGCTCTAGTCAGTCCATCGCTTGCCAATAGGCAATGGTCTGCCTATCGATCTTGATGAGTCACCTCCTACGACATTCTTCTCCCATCTCCTACACTTGCTATGCGGAAAGGGTTGACTTCCTTGAGGTCTTCCGATCGCATGCCATGGAAACTGCCAAAGTTAGAGTCCATGACGAAAAGCAAAACTCATAGCACAATCAACACAGTTCCACAATAGATCTGAGATGAAACATATACTTTATTTCATATCCAAACAAATGAATTACAATGAATGATTGATGCAATACAGCCTCATACAAAAGCAAATACAAAAATCGGCTGAGCCGTGACCATAGACAAAATCATAACTATACTATGATCCAAACAGATGAGGGTACTTGGCTTTAATATCAACTTCCTTCTCCCCAGTTGCTTCTTGAACATTATGATTCTCCCAAAGTACTTTGACCAGTAAAATCTTGTGGTTTCGCAATTCCTTCTCTCTCCAATCAATCATTTTCACTAGTTTTTCTTCATAAGTTAGGTTGGATTGCAAAGGTACACTCTTAGGTCTACGACTACTAGTGTTTGATCCCCAAAACTCTTTTTTCATGACGACACGTGGAATACATTATGGATTCCATGGGACTCAGTTGGCAACTCCAGATGGTACGCAACTGCTCCCACTTTTTTAGTATCTTGTAGGGTCCCACGTATCTCAAACTTAACTTTCCCTTAACACTGAATCGGGTCACTCCTCTCATAGGAGATACTTTGACATAAACCCAATCTCCGACTCCAAGTTCTATATCCCTTCTTCTATTGTCGGTGTAGCTCTTCTATCGACTCTACGTAGTCTTCATTCTTTCCCTGATTGTTAGGAATTGATCCTTTATCTCTTGTAGGACATCTGGTCCAATCACTTTGTTTTGCCCGAATTTGTCCCAATAAATGGGGATCTGCACTTTTTTGCCATACAAGGCTTCAGAGGGTGCCATCTGAATGGTGGCCTGGAAACTATTGTTTTAAGTGAACTCTACCAGATGTAGCTACTTTTCCCAATTTCCTTATGTTCCAGAACACAGGCTCTAAGCATGTCTTCTAATATCTGAATCGTCCTCTCAGTCTGTCCATCTGTTTAAGGAGTGTAGGCACTGCTAAAATTCAGACAGGTGCCCATCAAAGTTTGCAAACTCTGCCAAAACCAAGATGTGAAATGAGGGTCACTCTTGGACATGATCTTCCAATGTACTCCATGCAGTCTGGTGATTTTTGACGCGTAGATCCTTGTCAATCTATCCAAATAATCTTCATTCTTAATGGGTATAAAGTGGGAACTCTTGGTTAAAAGGTCAACTATTAACCCAAATATCGTTATTCCCAATGGCAGTTCTTGCAAAACCCAACCCAAAATCCATTGAGAATCTGAGATTTCTTCCAGCTTCCATTTTGGGATTGGCAATGGCTGCTACACACCTTGTAACAATCCACCAAACATTTAGTGGATGAATTTCTTTAGGTTTTAAGAACATCGTGAAAATCCAAAAAGGCCTCATGAATCGAGCAATGTTAATTTGTTAGCATAGTCACTTTCTTACCCACTTTGGTGTCAAAAATGAAATTTTGTTTAGTTGAGATACGTAGATCCCTAAGAATGAGAATGACTTGCTCCATTAGTCTCAAATGAATATTTAGTATTTTACGGCACAATAAAACAATTTTCATTTTTTGGACAACAGTTGTTTGAAAATGTGTTATTTGAGGCACTTAGGAGTTGAAATTTGTGAAATGAATTGCACTCTTAGTTTAGTAGGATTATTTAAGATTTTATAGCGCAAAATGATTTTCTCCATTTTCGGAGTGAATAGTAACACATGTATTAGCACTCAATCTAGTCGTTTTCCAATCATAGTATAGATTGTCCAAATCAGTCTATAGAAGTTTTATTTGGACACATGACAAGATCTTAGCCACACTTGGTGAATAGTTTAGGACACTTGGTACCAAGAAGAGCCATGAGATGAAAATATGAAGGAAAAGAAGGAAGATCAAGCTTTATGACCTTGCCACCTAAGCCAACTGTTATTCCATCCAACCATCCATTTTTAGCCAAACAAAATAAGGTTTCAATCCTAGAATTACCCCAAATATTTGGGATACAAATGAAACCCCAAAATTTGGGTGAAGGTCGAGCTTAATATTTAATCACTTGATTAAATCAATTCTACATGCTATTAACCATTCAAATTGTCACTTTTGAATCACTTTCTTGGAGAGAACTCAAGGAGACACTTCAGACAGATTTTTGGCCTTTCTTGCTTGAATTGTTCGAAACCTTTGGGAGTCCATTCTGTGGCACCCCCAACTTCCATGTATGGACACACGGAAATCGAGACGTCGGGATGATGACAACACAGTCAAGCACCCCATCGACATGTGCTGAGTGTGTGCAATGCAACACGTGTACAATAAACAATACGCAGCGGAAAGGTTAAGTCAAATAACTAAGTACCAGAGTTTAATACAATACAAAAGTACTAAAAATCCACATATCAGCATAATACGATTTTTGTTTACAAATCAACATCAAATCAAATAAAATACAATAAGCATAAGCGAATGAAAATCTTCAAATACAAACATAGCCAATGTCCCTACTCCTTAGGCGGAGCCGCATCCTCGGGCTCAGCCTCTTCAAAACCTGCATCGAAATCTACAGTACCAAAAAGATGGAACCGCAGGTAAGTAAAACTCAAAATGCTCCAAGACAATAAATATATTAAAACGACTAACGCTATGCATGCACATGTTGACCCAAGCGTAAAACTCGAGAAAAATACCATTTCTCGAAAATCACAATTTTTCCACACAAGCCAAAAATCACCATTTGGAACAAAATAACAATCCAAGAATAATTACATTAATTTCAATTTTAACCGTATGCACCATGGCCTCCCCTAGGGACCATCCACATACTCTGGCTCTTATCGTCACCCCACGGGTAACGACCGTGCAAGTGATACACGAGTGATGTCCAGTTTCGCGCCCACCACATATATAGCCAAGCATCCTCGGACCCTCGCCAGCCCGAGGAGTCACGGAGTCGGATCGAGAGTGCTACCATCCCGTCCAAGTCCCGGGCAACAACCCCAAGGGACGACACTCAGTATATTCCATTCCCGAGTGTCCAGAGGAGCTCCACCAAGATAATATCCCATCTCGGCTTGGGGGTGATACACACGCACCCGAAAAGCCTTAAATACATTTTCTCAAAATATACACCCACGCATGCGTGAACAATGCCATAAAAGCAACCAATTACCAACAACCAACAGTTATCAGTACAACCAGATAACCAAAACACAGTTTATAAAACAGGTTATTGCAAAAATATATTAAAGTCTTAAAAGTCTTTTGGAGAAATACTTACAGTACTTGATAATAATTTAGGAGGATCACGGGGGAGTTGGAAGCACCAAAACAGCAACTCCACAGTGTAAAAACACTGTGGCTGAAATACACTGTATACCCAAATTTACACGGGGTCAAATGAAGACTTGAAATTGATAGGGTAGGGCCTAATGAGGTCGGTGAAGCTAATGGAATCGAAGGTTGGCCGTGGGTGACGGCCGAAACGGCGGTAGAACACCAAAAAGGCCGAAACGGAGATGAACTCGTGGAGGTGGCTCGGGCGACGGATCGGAGCCAAAAATGGGTGGGTTAGGATGGCACGATGCTGGTGATGAAGTGGTGAAGAAATGGTGGCCAATGGTGGCCGGACGGCTGCGGAACGGCGAAGGGAAGCCCGCAGCTTCGCACGGCTCTCGGCGGCTAACGAAGGCGTTAGCCGGCCTGAAATTGAAGGGGTAGGGTCGCCAGCGCACGGGGAGTAAAATGGACTGGGCGGTGCCAACCATGGCGGCTGGCAGCGGTGCTGGGTGGAGAGAGGCCGAACGGTGTGGGAGAGAGGAGAGAGAGAGGGTCGAGCTGGGAGTGGTCCGAACGGGAAGAAAGGAAAGGAAGAAAAAGAAAAGAAAAGATGGGGAAAATAAATGAGGTCCAGTCCTCACAACTTTTGGGTCACAACTAATCCTCAAAATAATTATTTTTAAAATAGTAAATTAAATAAATCAGTTTAAACTTAAAACTAATTAAAATAAAATATTAAACTCCAGTAATAATCATTCTTTAAAATAGAAGTAATTAAATTGCAGAACACTAATTAAAGTTAATCAAATGCAGTGAAATGCTTTAAATAAAACAATAAAAATTTTAAAACCCATAAACGAACCAATTTAAATTAAAGATCAATTTAAATCCGAAACAATAATTAATAAGAAGAAAGCCCAATAAAATAATTTTTACAACTTAAAATATTCTAAAATAATATTCTAAAACTCTCAAAATTCTAAAACCAGATAATCAATCTTTAAATTAAATAAACTAATCCTTTATTAAAATACACTAAAATACGGGATGTTACAGATTCTCATGGAACACTCTTCATATAATTGTTCCTATTTGAATATAGTTTCTATTGGTACAGTTGATGTAATTTTTCAAGAAGTTTGGATTAGTGAAAAATATATTTAAGCTTGCAAAGGTCATACTGGACAAAAAATTAGACAGTGTGATTCTTTGATTTTTTATATGAAGTTCTTGGCAAGATCTCAGTCCGATCTTTTTATGCTTTAGAGTTAACATACTAAAATGAAATTTGGATTTAAATTTGTTGCATATTGAGAGTCTTTACTAAGAGTTTTGCATGATATGAGAAAGTTGGAAGCTTGAGGTGTAAAAACAATTCATGTTTTGAGTAAGCTTGGATCTTTTGTTATGAAAGCAAGCTCCTATGGTCTTTATATACACATATATTAATTTTAGGACTTTGATCTAGTGTTAGGAAGTTATTTTCAAGATTTATGGTTGTGATCTTGAGGAAAATAACTTTTATGCATGCTAAGATCTGGCTAGAACACAAACTTGAGGCTCTTGGATTGTGTAGTGTTTCTATGAGATTTTTGCCATGTGATCTTGATTTTAATGCTTAGATTAATTTTAGGAATTTAATATGAAGCTTAAGATGCTGTGTCTTGATGGTTTGCTTCATAGAAAATTTAGATCTAGTGGTTTGATAAAAAAAAAACATGTAGCACTCGATTTTGGAGTAAATGTGAAAACCTATTATGGTTGTTGATGTTTTGTATTTTTGTGATCTTGACTTGTTTTTTTAGGCATGCCATTTCTTAGGATTGATTTATGAACGTGTTAAGAATATTTGTTTTGAACTTTTGGAGTTCTTGGAGGTGATTCCAAGAAGGATAGAACAAGAACATCAAGGGTTGTTCTTTGTGGTTAAAGGACGATGTTTTGGCTGGAAGGAAATTGTGATTTTATGATATGTATTTTGTTAATGTCCTTGAATGATATTAAAACATAGGATATTAACATGAAAGTTAGAGTTTGAAAGAATTGCAACAAAAATTAAGGATTTTAGCATTTGTTTGTTTCGGCCTATGCTTAATTCGTGTAGCTATTTTGTGTTTTACATTTTTCTAATTAGATATTCAGATTTAGGAGAAAAATGATCATTTCCCAAATATAGAGGAGTAAAATGGTAATTTTGTATTGAGTTTTTCTAAGTATATTAGTGAGGAGTTTCTAATGTTTACAAATTTCTCCTTACAGTTTCCATTATTTTGAGCTTTATTTTGTCACGCTACAATTACTGTAAGTTAGCCTCTAATTTACTTTCAGAGTATTTATGTGTGTGTGGTGGCAACAAAAACCATCATTGATGTTATTTATGTTGTGGCACCCCCAGCCCTTGCTTGGGATTAGATGGTAACTGAAACATCGGGACATGTAACACAAGGCTACTGTAATACCTTGCTCCTTCCTTCCTTCTGACGTAAGCAATTACGTCTGATGTGACAGTCTGCTCCTTCTCTCTAGTGTCTAAGAGTCCCGTTATGCGTGTTAGATTCTGATGGCTTGCTTTTAAAGATACTACGTAATTTTTAAAGATAGCTTTGTGTTTTAAAAGTAATGTGTATTTTAAATGGAAGATTCCTATTATTATATAACTAAAGAATATTTTAAATAACTCAATTATAATATCTTTGAAGAGTTCTAAAAATATTATAATTGTGGGAATCATTTTATATAAATGATTCCAGTTATTTAAAATATTATGTGATTTAAATAATGATGGAATCTTTAATTAATTTAATAGTTTTATTCCTTTAAATATTTTAAGTAAGACTTCATCATTTTATAAATGATGACGGAATATTATTTTAAATGATATTCTATCTTTATTCCTCTCAGTTCTTTTAATTAAATAAATGTTTACGCATTTTAAATCAGTGTTTAAGGGTCATCGTGGGATCATTTTATAGATCCCCAGAGGATGGGTTTTAGTATAAAACCCCAGCCCTCTCTCTTTCTCCCTCAATTTTCCCCAGCTCTCTCTCTCTCTCTCTTCTCTCTCCTTTGGATTGCCTAGTACGCGAGTGCCCCTTGGCTGAACTCCTCCAGCCCCCAGCCCGGTGCCGCCGTGTGCCGGTGAGCCTCACCGCACGTCCCACCTACACCGCCTCCCTTCAGCGAGCCTCCCCATGCCGGCCTCTTCCTCCCACGCTCTATCCTCCTCCCCCCTTGGCAGTGCAAGCTCGAATAGGCTTAGTAGCTACTACGCCGCCGTGCGCCGTGAGCCATCTTTCTACGCCACCACTCCCACAGTAGCCTCCTCTACCACCGGCCATCCTCCTCCAGCAAGCCCAGCCTCCATCTCCCCACCAGTTGGTCCCACGGAACTCACCTCTCTCTTGCACGGGTATAGCCATACCCACGGTGGAGCACCACCTCCTACAACCATTGCACCACCACCGAGACCTCCCTTGGCCTTCGGCCACCTCCCACAGCCATCCCCACGTCCAGCCGAGCCACCATGCAGGCTCACTCTCTCTCACTCTCCCACGAACTCCGCACCCCCTTAAACTAGATCCACCACCGTACACTGCCACCCATGGTGGGTGACCACCCTCTCCGGCACCCTTAGGCCACCACCAAGCTAACCCAACCACCCACGGCCCCACACTCTCTCTCACTCTCCCACTGCTTCTCCCTCCCTCACACTACATAGCCAGCCCCTTTCCGCCACCATGGACCACCATGCCGCCACCCCCGAGCCTCCACAGCTCCACTAGCAACCTCCCTTAGCCTAGCCCTAAGTCGAAACCACCACTTTGTGTGGTGGGTAATCACTGCAAGTGATGGACAGTCACTGCGCGTGATTGACTTGCCACTGTACCCAGCAAGATCCGCCGCGACACGTTCCCTTTCTAGCATCATCAAGGCTACCTTAGGCCCTTCCAAGACCACACCTAGCTATCCGAATGCCTAAACAGTCACTGTACACAGTGTAGCCACCCCGTACATTCCTCCGGCGTTATCCCTATGACGATCAACGAGCGACGCACGGGTTATCCCGTCGATGGTATAATTCTCTATCCCTCAATATTTATGTTAGATGCTAGTTGGTTGGTTAGGTTGTAGACTGTGCTGTTAGTATTATAGGGTTCGCTATGTAGTATGGTGGTGTGGACTGTGACGTGAAGTGTTGGGCGTAGTTGGGATGTGTGCTTTGTAGTGTTGTGGACTGTGCTATGAAGTGTGGTTGTGGTTTGTGTGCCATAGTGGTGAAGTGGCGTATTGCTGTGAAGGGAGTACACGTGGATTGTACTCTATGTGGTAGAGCGATGCACCATATGGCGTGTGTGCCATACTGGTGACGTGGCATAGTGCCGTGAATGGAGTACGTGAGGAGTGTATTCCATGTGGTGAGATGATGCACCATATGGCGTGTGTGCCATAGTGGTGACGTGGCGTAGTGTCATGAATGGAGTACACGTGGAGTGTACTCCGTGTTGTGAGACGGTGCACTGTATGGCGTGTATGCCATAGCGGTGACATGGCGTAGTGTTGTGAATGGAGTACATGTAGAGTGTACTCCATGTGGTGAGATGGTACAGCGTATGGCGTGTATGCCATAGCGGTGATGTGGCGTGGTGTTGTGAATGGAGTACATGTGGAGTGTACTCTATGGAGAGAGACGACGCTCCATATGGCGTGTGTACCATAGTGGTGAAGTGGCGTAGTGTAATACCCGAATCCTACTACGTGGGTTCTTACGTCATTTCTTTTAATTTAATTTCTTAAGTCAAATATTTTTTGGATAAAGATTTTTATGATTTTAATATTTTATTATTTTATTTTAAGATATGTGTGTTTTATTTTATTTTTTTATGAGGGTCATTGAAATAACTTAAGAGTATATTTGTAGATCTTCAAAATATATTTTCTAAAGCCCTTACCTTTTTATTTAATTGAAGAGTGGCCCAAATATTATCCACCATAGGATAAGCAGATGTTTTTTCTATGGACTAATCTACACCATCCAACCCTTTAGCTTCCAAGAGAAGCTTTGATTTATTTCTCCTTATGGCAGCCGACTTCTCCACATGCCATTCGGACCTCTCCCTCTCTTTTTCCTTTACATGCAGACTGCAGCTTCCTGGACAAGCCAAAGATAAATCTCCTTTAAGCCCAAAGTGTAAGTCTTTCCATCCACACAAAAGTGACCCTCTCGGTTTCCTCCAACCCAGACAACCTCTCTTCCCTTTCTCCAAGCCGAATCTCTACTCTCTCTCAACTTGGGTTTCGGTTGAAGCTCCTTTCAAGAGGATGGATTTCGTGGCTTGGGTCTTCCGTTTTTCCTTCTCCTCTTCCGTTCGTGGCTTGCTAAACTAGGTAATGCTCTGTTCTTCTAATTCTTCTTGTGATTATGGGACTGCAGAGTGAGTTATGCCATGTATTGGGAGTTCAGATTTCCTATGCTGGTCGACTGCTGTATAGTAATTTCTAAGTTAATTCCTTTTTTGATCTCTCTAATAGTTGTGGTAACTGAATAGAGGAATGGTGGTTTCGGCTGTGTTGTTCCATGTTCTGTTTTTCTGGAATTCCAGCCGTGTTATAGGACATGTACTCTGTGATCCCAGTCGAATTATGCTCTGTTTTGGTGTGTGTTCCAGCCATGGGTATGCTCTGTTGGTTCCAACCGAGTGTGTGTTTTTCAGGTTGTTCTAGCCACGTTTATATCTTGTTGATTTCAGCCATGTGTTATATCATGTTGGTTCTAGCCGAATTTGATCTTATGCTACCTTGTTGAGTTTCTTCTTGTGGCTTATTAAGCCTAAGCCTATTTTAATTATGTCAAAACCTCATCTTTAAGTGTTATGTTTTGCCTTGGTTCTAGCCGTGCGTTTTACAAGGCACCTTGTGGTAGTGTTCCCATACATTTTATAAAGTCAAGCCATGATTTAATTTTGTAAAAGCCATGCCTTTATGTGTTACATTAATGAAGTTAAGATTTATGATTTTAGACATAGTTTCTTTAAGGTTTATGGCCTAAGTAAGCCACTAAGAATTTTAATTAAGCTAGTAAGCTTGCTTTGAGAATTTTAAGTTACCAAGTCTTGTATCCTTTTTATTTATGCTACGTTTTTAGAAAAAATATGTAATGTTTTCTTAAGTTTTTTATAACTCTAGTATTGTTTGATTATATGGTTAAGATTCTTGGTTAAGGGAGGGATGTTTAAAAGCATGAAGGTGATATGGCTATTGGCTGTCCAAGGGTTTCCAAAATTTTCTGCTATGCTTTTGTGGGAACCTAAATCAACCCAATCCATCCCTTTGTTCAAAGTTTTGCTTAGCTCAATTAAAGATGGATTTTAGCATGAAAAACCCTTGAAAAAGAAGTGACCAAAAATCAACCCTTTGTAAGCCTTGGCCCTTTTGTTGGAATTACCTTCCAAAAATGATATTTCAAAGCTGTCAAATGCCTTTCTTGGTGAAAATTTTCAGATTTGAAGCAAACGTCTTGTTCTTCCCTTTTTAAATAATTCCTACCATTTATGCATTTTAATCTAGGATTTTCGATCTACCCTTCATGTAGAAAACATTGGCCTTTAGAAGAGATAGCTAGTATGTTAATTATTTTCATAAGTTTCTTTAAATTATTTGAAATGAAGATTTTAAATGTTTTGGCTTAGTGCCATGCTTGATGGGTAGACGAACGGGTTAAGGGAACGTTTAATTCCAAGTTGGAATTTAAGTGAACGTGTGAGCGTATCGATTCGTAAGACTTAAAGTAAGGTGGATGTTAATATATCTACCTCATTTTATTGAATAGGACTAGGAGTCTACTTTCAAGTTCAAATGGACTCACTAATAAGGCTCGCAGGTAAGTAGCTATGACCATGCTTCTTACACCATGCTTTCTTTATGAAAGAATATATCTCTCATGGTAAATGTTTCTCAAATGGAAAGAGTAAATAAATATAGTATGTACAAGCCCTTTCTTGATAACCCCTGTTAAGTATCCTATCGATTATAATTGCGTGTACATGTATAAGGTAATACATGCATGTAGGTTCTAAGTCATGAGATTTCCATGCATGCTCTCTCAAGAAACTTATGATTATTCCTATATGTAGTATAGTATGAAAAATGCATTTTGCTCATGAAAATACATATGAATTGAACTAAGAAAGATGATGAAAATGTTTAAATGTAAAGGAAAGGAAAGGAAAGGAACGACTCATGTTTTATGCTTCAAGTGATGCTTTAAGTGAGTTTCAAAATGTCCCTATAAACTGATGCTTTAAATGTCCCTGAGAACTATTGTTTTAAAGGATGCCATGAGCTGGCATTTTAAAGGAAGTCTTAAAATGCCATGAACTAGCATTTTGAAGCAAGTCTTGAAAAGTGATGTTTAAGCCTATGTTTTTTAAGCTCTTGCTTTTAAATTGAATGATGTTTAAGCTTGTGTGTTAATGGTATTTAAACTTGTGCTTTAAACGATGTTTAAGCTCACGCTTTTAAACGATGTTAAGCTCATGCTTTTAAATAATGAATAAGCTTCTGCTTTTTTTTTTAAATGATGTTTAAGCTTATATTTTTAAATGGCATTTAAGTTCATGTTTTTCTATGAGAACTGACATTTTAAAAGATGTCTTGAAAGATGATGTTTAAACTCATGCCTCTCTCAATGATGTTTAAGTTCATGATTTTAAATGACGTTCATTTCCTATGAATAAACTGTTAAATGAAAAAAAAAGACTGAAATGAATGAAAAGACTAAAGGAATGAAAGGAAACGTAAGTTTCAAGGAATGAAAATACGTAATGGCTACATGAAAGGAAAGGGGTACCCAATGAATGAATAGACAGATTGCAATACCTGGTAGTAGTATCTGGTAGTGCACCCAGTACTGCACCCTGACGGAATGGGATTCCAACCTGTGGCCACGGGCGAATCCATAGGTTTAAAAAACTGCTAACCCTAGCACGCGGGGTGTAACAGTGTGCAATGGCCTATGAAAGTGAAAAGATGTAATGCATGGAAAG
Organism: Pterocarya stenoptera; assembly: GCA_003123785.1. Classification (NCBI taxonomy): domain Eukaryota; kingdom Viridiplantae; phylum Streptophyta; class Magnoliopsida; order Fagales; family Juglandaceae; genus Pterocarya; species Pterocarya stenoptera. Next base: position 46,792 of record QEOT01124115.1, read on the forward strand.
CATATATAGCATGAAAAGATGTAAAGCATGAAAAGAACGTTTATGCATGAAAGATATAAGCATGAAAGATGTTTATGTATGAAAGCCTTATTATTTCTAAGAATGTTTATGCATAAAATGAAATGCAAATCTTTATGTATGCATGTTTTCTAAAGAAAAAGAATAGATGCCTAGTATGTTCACTGCATGGTGTACTACTTACTGAGTATTAGACTCACTTTTGTTTTAAATGTTTTTAAACGTCCAGGAAATGATGAAAAGGCTGGGGAGCAAGGCATTACTGCAGAGAGAGAGGCGGACGCTTAGTGTCTTTCCTGTTGATGAAGAAGGAAGAAAGAAAAAGAAAAATATGCTAAGAATAGGTACGTACGTGGCAATGCCGCCCTTCACCGGGCGGTTACAAGTTTGGTATCAGAGCAAAGGTTATAAGGTCCTGTAGACTTTAGGGATGACCTAAGCTGAAGTCCTGTGGCGCCCCCAACTTCCATGTATGGGCACACACGGAAATCGAGACGCCGAGATGATGACGACACGGTCACGCACCCCATCGACATGTTCTGAGTGTGTGCAATGCAACACATGTACAATAAACAATACGCAGCGGAAATGTTAAGTCAAATAACTAAGTACCAGAGTTTAATACAATACAAAAGTACTAAAAATCCACATGTCAACATAATACGATTTTTGTTTACAAATCAACATCAAATCAAATAAAATACAATAAGCATAAGCGAATGATAATCTTCAAATAAAAAAAATAGCCAATGTCTCTACTCCTCAGGAGGAGCCGCATCCTTGGGCTCAGCCTCCTCAAAACCTGCATCAAAATCTACAGTACCAAAAATGGTACCTCATGTAAGTAAAACCCAAAATGCTCCAAGACAATAAATATATTAAAACAACTAACGCTATGTATGCACATGATGACCAAAGCGCAAAATTCAAGAAAAACACAATTTCTCGAAAATCACAATTTTTCTACAAACGTAAAAAATCACCATTTGGCACAAAACTAAAATCCACGAATAATTCCATTAATTCCAATTTTAACTGTATGCACCATGGCCTCCCCTAGGGACCATCTACATATTCTGGCTCTCTTCGTCACCTCACAAGTAACGACCGTGCAAGTGATACACGAGTGATGCCTAGTACATAGCCAAGCATCCTCTGACCCCCGCCAGCGCGAGGGGTCACGGAATCGAATCGAGAGCGTTACCATCCCGTCTAAGTCCCGGGCAACAGCCCCAGGAGACGACACTCAATATATTCCGCTCCCGAGTGTCCAGAGGAGCTCCATCGAGATAATGCCCCATCTTGGCTTGGGGGTGATACACACGCACCCGAAAAACTTTATCACATTAAACATAGTTTCTCAAATCACACACCCACGCATGCGTGCACAATGCCATGAAATCGACCAATTACCAACAACCAACAGTTATCAGTATAACCAGATAACCAAATCACAATTTATAGAACATGTTAGTGCAAAAATATACTTAAGTCTTAAAAGTCTTTTGGAGAAATACTTACAGCGCTTTATAATAATTTTAGGATGATCACGAAGGTGCAAAAGGCGGCTGGAAAGCAACGTAGTAGTGCAAAAACACTGTGGCCGAAATATACAGTATACCCAAATTCAAACGGAGTCAAACGAAAGCTAGGGAACGGTAGGGTAGGGCCTATGGAAGGTGGTGAAGCTAGTGGAAGTAACGGTTGACCGTGGGTGGCGGCCGAAACGGCGGTGGAAGGCCAAAAAAGTGAAATCGGAGCTTGAGCTCGTGGAGGTGGCTTCGGCAATGGATCGGAGCTGGAATTGGGTGGGTTATGATGGCAAGAGGCCGGTGAAGAAGTGGCGAAGAAATGGTGGCCAATGGTGGCCGAATGGCTGCGGAACGAGAAGAAGAAGCCCACTGCTTTGCACGGCTCGACGAAGGCTAACGGCGATGAGGTAGGAGTTGAGATTTGAGGGGGTTGGTCGCCGGTGGCAGGGGAGTCGAACGGTGCCGGCGGTGAGGGCCACGAATGGCCGGCGGCGATGGTTGGAGGTGAAAGGTAGAAAAGGCGTGGGGGAGAGGAGAGATAAAATCAAGCGGGAGAGAGGGGCCGAATGGGAAAGAAAGAAGGAAAAGAAGAAAAAGAAAAGAAAAGAAAGGGAAAAAGAAAAATGAAGGAAAAAGAAAAGATAGGGAAAAGAAATAAGGTCCAATCCTCACAACTTTTGGGTTACAACTGATCCTCAAAATAACTATTTTTAAAACAGTAAATTAAATAAATTAGTTTAAACTCAAAACTTAAATTGCAGAACACTAATTAAAATTAATTAAACACAGTGAAATGCTTTAATAAAACAATAAAAATTTTAAAGTCCATAAACAAACCAATTTAAATTAAAGATCAATTTAAATCCAAAACAATACTTAATAATAAGAAAGCCCAATAAAAATAATTTTCACAACTTAAAATATTATAAAATAATATAATAAAACTCCCAAAATTCTAAAACCAGAGAATCAATCTTTAAATTAATTAAACTAATCATTTATTAAAATACACTAAAATACGGGGTGTTACAAGTCCTCTCTCTAAAGTATGCCAAGCTCCGCAGCAAGTTTAAAATGTATTTTCTTATTGAGTATCATGAATAATGTTAGAATGATTGCAAGTCATGCATATTCATTTCATATGAGTATAATGCTATTGTTATACGTGTTGGGGGTTACCCTACTCCCATAGTGTAGAGAATCAGCAGGAGGTTCCCCGAGATACGAGGGACCTCACCAATGCAATCATATGCTTGTTAGAGATAGTTATTGGCGGACAAACCGAGACGTAAAATTGAATCCAACGTTCAACAACCTTCAGACTACTCGGTGGCAGATGCTGACAACTGGATCGAGTGCCTGGAGAAGATCTTCCATGTAGTCTTGTGTCTGAAACAAGAGAAGATGGAATTCACTGCTTACAACCTATTTGATGTGGCAATCGGGTGTTGGAAGTCTACTCGTGGGCTTATTCCGAAAAAGTTAAGCGAGGCAACTCCAATTTCGTAGGCGATATTTAAAGAAGCTCTCATTGACCTGTTCCTTCCCTTTTTCTCCATAGTGCATTAGTATTTGGCGATTATGGTGCCACACATTCTCTTCTATACCATGAGTTGCTTGTTTAAGCAAGAGGACTCCAGATTCCTTGGAGCGTGTGATGTTCGTTTCTACTCCACTTGGAGACTCCGTAAATTGTGGTTCCATATTAAAGGGATGCACGATAGAGATACAAGGTCAGCACCTCCCTGCTAATTTAATTTTATTCGACATGAAGGAGTCTGATGCCATTTAGGCATGGACTAGTAGTCTAAGCACCAAGCCTACATGGAGTGCTTCGGGAAGAGAGTGGTCTTTAGACCACCTGGTGAGACAGAGTTCCGCTTCTGTGCAGTGGGTAAGCGCCCTAAACGAAGATGGTTTCCACGCTAAAGGCCATCAAGATGTTGAAGAAGGTTGCGTGGGATTCCTTGCCAATTTGGTTACGTCTCAACCAAATGAGCCTTAGCTTCTGGACATCGAGGTAGTGAGAAAGTTCCCCGACGTCCTTCTAGATGAGCTACTTGGCTTACTTCCAGATAGAGAGATCGAGTTCTCAATAAATCTTCTATCGAGAATGATGCCAAACTCCAAAACATCCTACTGGATACACCTGTAGAGCTCAAGGAGCTTAAGGATCAGCTGCGGGAGTTATTGGAGAAAGGCTTTATTTGCCCTAGCTTGTCACCATGGGGAGCACCAGTCCTCTTTGTGAAGAATAAAGACAGATCGTCGCACCTTTGCATCGATTATAGAGAGCTGAACAAGGTGATTGATAAGAATCGATATCCGTTACCCCGGGTCGATGATCTATTCGATCAACTTCAAGGAGCATAGACATTCTCGATGATCAATCTCCGTTCAGGATACTACCAGTTGAAGATTTAGGCAGAAGATGCTCCAAGACTACTTTCAGAACAAGGAGCTCGGAGGAGCATACCAAGCACCTGGAAATGGTCCTACAAATTCTAAGGGAGAAGAAATTGTATGCCAAACTGACTAAGTGTGAGTTTGGCTACAAAATATTTATTTCCTTCGTCACATAATGTTTCCAGATGGGATCTCTATGGATCCTTCGAGGGTCAAGGCTATTGCAGAATAGCCTAGACTTAAGACTGTCCAAGAGATCAGGAGCTTTTGGGTCATGCGGGATGTTACTGAAGATCTGTGAAAGGACTTTCCGCATTGTAGTCCCCATGACAAAGCTCACCAGGCAAGGAGAGAAATTTATATGGACTAAGGAGTGCGAGAAAAGCATCCAGGAGATTTAAAGAGACGCTTGTGACGACGCCTATTCTAATTATACCTTCGGGTACAGGTGGTTTCGTGATATGCAGCGACTCGTCACACCAAGGGTCTGGATGTATCCTGATTCACCAAGGGAGAGTTGAAGCGTATATCTCATGCCAACTCAAGGATTATGAGTGCAACTACCCGACCCACGACCTAGAGTTAGCAGTAGTTTATTTTCTCCTTAAAGGTTTGGCAACATTACTTGTACGGGAAGCACTGTGAGATCTACATGGATTACAAGAGTCTCAAATATTACTTCGCTCGGAAGAAATTATGTAACAGCCGGCTAAAAATTCATTGGTGGAATTTCTATTGACTTTAGGAATCTCGTGAAAACCCTATAAGTTTTCACAAATCGATCAATCACGCAGGTTTTAGTATATCAACATAGTTAGTATTATCACTCACTATGGTGCTAGAAATATGAGTTGAATTATTTGAGATAGTTAGAAGTGTTAGAACGCATTGTGGTCTACGTCATTAGACTCAATTGATTATTTAGGATTTTATAGCGTATTAACCCATTTTCATAATTTCAGATGAAAAACCTGTTCGAAACTATCATTTTATTTTTAGGGGTACTTCGGGGTTAAATTTGAGTAAGCGATTTTTACTATAGGTTAATATGAATATTTAGGATTTTTCAGTACTAAGTTTATTATATATTTTTTTGGAGTGAATAGTAACCTCGATAAGCGCACCAAGTGCAGTATTTTCAAAATCACAGTGTGGAATGTCCAAATTAGGTTAGAAAAGTTTTATTTGGACACTTGGCAAAATCGTAGCCACACTTAGTGAATAGTATTAGACACTTGGCTCAAAGTGGAACCACGAGCTGGATTATGAAGGAATCAAAATGTGAGATCATGCCACTCAAGCGAAACCCCATTCTTTTTCATCTGATCAACCAATTTTGTGCCAGATCAAAGAGGGTTTCAACCCTAGTGAAACCTAAATGGTTGGAATCTAATTGAAACCCCAAAGGCTTGGTTGAAACCGAAACCCTAAACGGTTTCCCAAAACCCTAAAGTTGGCCTCCAAACCCTTTTTAATCCGATTTCTAGTATTGTGTTTAATCACTTTTTTAAATCACTTCCACATCCTATTAATTTCTCAAATTCTTGTTATGACTTCATTATCCAACCTTTTAAACCTTGAAAATTTGATTGGGCCAAGAAAAATTGGATTTGGGCTTGATAGCATCTCAAACCCTAACCAAACCCCCTTTAAACCCCAAATTGAAGCCCACTTGGTTGAGGCCCACCATGACCCACGAATTTGGCCACCTTGGCAAAGCTTCTTGAAGAAGTTTTCTCCCCCCACATGGTAGACCATCCACTGCCCTTGGTTGCCCCAAATAGTTCCTTGATGTGAGGGAAAAAGCCACCTCATCACACCCTTTCTAGAAGGCAGCAGCAGCAGCCCACTCCCCCTTCACTTTATGTCATATAGCCACCTCTAATCAAGGGTCATTCAAGCCCAGACCTCACCCTTCAGAAGCCTAGAGGCGTGCAAGGCACCCTTTCTTTCACTTTATCACTTTTCACCCCGTTCTTAGAGAAAAACTCAAAAACGCTCTCTCGAGGCAGATTTCTGGGCATTTTTGCATGACACTTTTCGACCCTTTGTAAGAATTTTCACATGATGAATACTCCTAAAAGTTGTTTGCCTTTGATTCTAGTTTCTGTTTATATATTATTTGTCTCGTTCCATACTCATTTGATTAGTCAAAAGTATTTTTAATCATGGAAAGGTCATTCTGGGGGTGAAACTGGAGAGTATGTTATGTTTTGGAATTTTTGACCAAGCTAATGGACATATCTTGGTCCGAAACGTTTATGGAGTGTTGTTATGTTTATGAATGTTGATTGAGGTTTTATTGCATGACTAAAACTTTTGATAATAGATTTCCTTAGATCTAGAAACTTGAAAACTGGAAGTGGAAAAATAGTTTCTGTTTTGGGAAAATTTGAATATTTTGTGGTTTAATCCTACTCCAAATGTTTTGATATTTTTATGTGATGATTCTAAGTATCTTATTTGCATGTTGTGATGTTATTTTGAAGATATTTAGTATTAGTCCCAAAGATATGATTTTTCTATGCAAGAGGATTTTGGTTAAGCCTAAGATTTGATGTTGTTGAGTTAGATCCGTGTTTTATTGAGTTTTAGCCATGTGATTTTAAATTTGATGGTTGGATATTCTTTAGGATATAGTTTTAAACCATGTGATGTTTTAGTTTGAAGATCACATGTCTTTAAGCCGTGGATCAAGAGATTTATCAAAGTTAGTTGAGAGAAAAGTTTCTGTTTTTGGACTAAGTGTAAAACCAAAAATTTCAAGTGTTGTTTTGTGATTTTTGATGACTTTTGTTTGATGATTTAAAGAATGGTTTATCTTAGGATGATGTTATGAATATGTTAGAAGTAAGATTTGATTTTTTTTAGAATTCTTGGAGATGTTTTTATTAAGTTTAAAATTTATGATTTAAGGGTTTACTTTTGTTAAAAGGTTTGGATCTTTCTACAAAAAGGTTTGGTGTTGATGATTAGCTTTTTCTTAATGGATATTTTAAGTGTGTTTTAAACTTAGGATGGAAAGATATTTGTTGCAAAAATTTGGTTTGATCATGAGTTTTTAAAATTTGAAGGAATTGCAACAAATCAAGGGTAATATAGCCTATATAAGTTTCAGACCTATAGAGTTTTAATAGTTATGTTTGGTTTTAATTTTTTCTGAGTTGATATTTGAGTTTAGAACAAAATTTCCATGAGGAATGTAACTTTTGGTAATTTTAGACTTAGGATGTGAAATCCTTAAGTTGGATAAAATGGTCATTTTTTCACATGTAGAGGGTAAAATGATAATTTTACTCTAAGTTGTTTCTTTTCACATTTCTAATTGTTAGTAATTAAATTTCTAACGTTTCGAATATCCTCTTACAGTTCCTCGTGTTTCGCAATTTATTCTTATAGAACGCGACGATCGAGTTAAATTAGCTCTTAACTTACTATCAGTTTACTGTATATGTGTGATAGGTAAGGGAACTACAATTATATTCGTATGTTGTTATATATGCCATGCCATGCTATGTCATTACATATTTATTTGTTACACCAATTATTCTGTCATGAAATACTTATCTGTTACATAATATATTCTGTCACATGTTACTATCTATTGCAAGTATGTCACATTACGTATGCCATCTGTTACATGTATGTCATGTCACGTAATATTCACTATCACATATTATGCCATATTACAAAATATTGTCTGTTCATGTTATGTCATATTATGAAATATTATCTGTTACAGGTATGCCACGTAATGAAATGTTATCTGATATATTTATGTCTCAAAGTATGCCATGTCTATCTTCTTACGTTCATGTCACGTTACGCTACGTCAGGACTTCTGTCTTTTCATATTCACATCATCCCGTCTCGAATACAGTTTGTATATCTCGAGAACAGTTTTGTTAAGTTATTCATGTTAATCATGACCCTAAGAGCTAGGATGAGGTAATATCCTAGTGGAACTCCTTTGTTCACGCTGGCATGTCTAAATAGGTATGAAATTCCCTAGGTTGACGAAGTATAGTCAATAGGCTGCGAATGGGGCCTAACTAGCTGGTCACCGGAGCGCGCCAGGTACTAACGCCGATGAAGCCATACTTTAGTTTAGGTGTGTTCACAGCAAGTGTAACACAAACAATTTATGGTGCCACAACAACTGTGGAATATGAAGTATGGGACTACAACAACTGTGGAGCATACACTACGTGAGACACAGCAATTGTGACACGTATAATACGTGGGGCCACAACAACTGTGGAGTACATATTAACGCACTCACAGCTGGTATAGATACCTGTGTTGTGATGCTGTAATCGGTAGGGACACACGGCTCAAGGGGACCCGTGTAGCACCCGTATGGTCAGTTAAATGATTAAGTCTATTGAATAAGATTCTAAATTCATGTATTTCACGTTCAAGTCATGTTTCAAGTTATGTTATGTTCAAGTTTACGTTCATCTCAAGTTTCAAGTTTATGTCACGTTCACGCTATGTTTCAAGTCCATGTTATGTTTCAAGTTTACATTCATGTTAGGTTATGTTCACATTCACGTTATGTTCAAGTTCACGTTCATGTTATGTCATGTTCACATTCACGTCATGTTTCAAGTTCACATTTATGTATGTTACGCCCAGATTCATGTTATTTTCAAGTTCATGTTCAAATTATATATGTTCACGTTCATACTATGTTTCAAGTTCACGTTCATGCTATATTGCTAGTCTATGTTATGTTTTAAGTTTACGTACATGTTATGTCATATCAAGCTAAGTTTCAATTTCAGTTCAAGTTATGTCAGCTCATGCCATGTTTTCTTCAAGTCACATTATGCTTATTATTTCATGCCATGTTATGTCAAGTTATACTATGTAACACCCCGATTTTTACGTGCTTTTTATTGAAGGGTTTTTTAATTTAATATTTGATTTTGAGCCGTTTAATTTAATTTAAACGTATTTACGCGAGATTATTTTACGATTTCTAAATCAAGAATTATTTTAATGTGCTTTCAGAATTTTAATTAGTGTTCTACAATTAAATCACTTTTTATTTTAAAGAATGATTATTATTGGATTTTAATATTTTATTTTAATTAGTTTTAAGTTTAAACTGATTTATTAAATTTACTGTTTTATAAATAGTTATTTTTAGGATCAGTTGCGACTCAAAAGTTGTGAGGATTGGACCTCATTTCTTTTCCCCACCTTTTCTTTTCCTCTTTTCTTTTTCCTCTTCCTTTTCTTTTCTTTTTCTTCTTTTCCTTCTATTTTCCCGTTCGGACCCCCTCTCCTGCTCGACACTCTCTCTCTCCTCTCTCCACGCCGTTCAGCTCTTTAGCATCCAGCGCCGCCGCCGGCTATCCATGGCTCACACCGCTGGCACCGGCCGACTCCCCAGCTGCCAGCGAGTCTTCCCTTTAAATCTCAGGCCAACTAACGCCACCGTTAGCCGCCGTGAGCCGTGCGAAGCTACGAGCTTCATTTCATCCCACCGCCGCCGTCCGGCCACCATTGGCCACCATTTTTTCACCACTTCATCACCGGCCTCTTGCCGTCCTAACCCACCCAATTCCAACTCCGATCCATCGCCAGAGCCACCTCCACGAGCTTAAGCTCTGATTTCACCTTTATGGCCTTCCACCGCCGTTTCGGCTGCCACCCACGGCCAACCGTTGCTTCCACTAGCTTCACCACCTCCCATAGGCCCTACCCTATCAATTTCAAGTCTTCGTTTGACTCCGTTGGAATTTGGGTATACTGTGTTTAAGGCTTTTCCGGTGTGTGTGTATCACCCCCAAGCCGAGATGGGGTATTATCTCGGTGGAGCTCCTTTGGACACTCGGGAGAGGAATATACTGAGTGTTGACCCCTGGGGCTGTTGCCCGAGACTTGGACGAGATGGTAGCGCTCTCTGTAACACCCCAGTTTTTACGTGCTTTTTATTGAAGGGTTTTTTTTAATTTAATAGTTGTTTTTGAGCCGTTTAATTTAATTTAAACGTGTTTACGCGAGATTAGTTTAATGTGCTTTTATGATTTTAATTGGTGTTCTACGATTTAATTTTCTTTTTATTTTAAAGTATGTTTATTACTGGAGTTTAATATTTTATTTTAATTAGTTTTGAGTTTGTTTTTATTTATTTAATTTACTGGTTTAAAAATAGTATTTTTGAGGATCAGTTGTAACTCGAAAGTGATGAGGATTGGACCTCATTTCTTTTCCCCTATCTTTTCTTTTCCTCTTTCCTTTTTCTCTTCCTTTTCTTTTCTTTTCTTTCTTTCTTTCCGTTCGGCCCATTCCCGCGCGTCACTCCCTCTCTCTTTTCTCTCTCACGTCTGAACGGACTCACTGCCGCTGCTCCGCCTCCGGCCCGCCGTGGTTGACACCGCCGGCACCACCGGCTTCCCTACCTGCCGCCGAGCTACCCCTCCAAATCCCAACCCACGCCGCGCCGTCGTTAGCCTTCGAGAGCCGTGCGAAGCCGTGAGCTTCCTCCTCCCATTCTGCCGCCGTCCGGCCACCATTGGCCACTAAATTTCTACCACTTCATCACCGGCCCTCCAGCAATCGTTTCCACCCAAACTCATCCCTGATCCGTCGCCGGATCCGCCCGTGCGAGCTCCACTTCCGATTTGTACTTTTCGGCCTTAAAACACCTGTTTCGGCCGCCACCCACGGCCAAACTTTGATACCATTAGCTTCACCGACCTCATTAGGCCCTACCCTATCAATTTCAAGTCTTCGTTTGACTCCGTTGAAATTTGAGTTTACAGTGTATTCGGCCACAGTGTTTTTACACTGTAGAGTTGCTGATTTGGTGCTTCCAGTTCCTCCGTGATCCTCCTAAAATTATTATCAAGCGCTGTAAGTATTTCTCCAAAAGACTTTTAAGACTTTAATATATTTTTACACTAACTTATTTTATAAACTGTGAATTGGTTATATGGTTGTGCTGATAATTGTTTGGTTGTTGATTTCATGGCATTGTGCACGCATGCGTGGGTGTGTGTGTGATTTGAGAAATTGTATTTAAGGCTTTTCGGGTGCGTGTGTATCACCCCCAAGCCGAGATGGGATATTATCTCTGTGGAGCTCCTCTGGACACTCGGGAGCGGAATATACTGAGTGTCGTCCCCTGGGGCTTTTGCCCGGGACTTGGACGGGATGGTAGCGCTCTCGATCCGACTCCGTGACTCCTCGGGCTGGCGGGGGTCAGAGGATGCCTAGCTATGTATGCGGTGGGCGCGGAACTGGGCATCACTCATGTATCACTTACACGGTCGTTACCCGTGGGGTGAAGATGGGAAGCCAGAGTATGTGGATGGTCCCTAGGGGAGGCCATGGTGCATACGGTTAAAATTGGAATTAATGGAATTATTCCTGGTTTTAGTTTTATGCCAAATGGTGTTTTTGGCGTGAGTAGAAAAATTATGTTTTTCGAGAAATGTGTTTTCTCGAGTTTTTATGCTTGGGTCATCATGAGCATGCATAACGTTGGTTGTTTAAATATATTTATTGTTTTTGAGTTTTCTGGGTTTTACTTACCTGCAGTTCCATTTTTGTGGGACTGTAGATTTTGATGCAGGTTTTGATGAGGCTGAGCCCGAGGATGCGGCTCCGCCTGAGGAGTAGGGACATGGGCTATATTTGTATTGAAGATTATTTCTGCTTTTGTTTATTGTATTTTATTTGATTTTATATTGTTTTGTAAACAAAATTGTATTATGTTGACATGTGGATTTTCAGTACTCTGATATTGTATTAAACTCTGGTACTTAGTTATTTGACTTAACCGTTCCACTGCGTATTTTATTGTACACGTGTTGCATTGCACACACTCAGCACATATCGATGGGGTGCGTGACCGTGTTGTCATAATCCCAGGTGTCTCGATTTTCGTGTGTGTCCGTACATGGAAGTTGGGGGCGCCACACTCTCAATCCGACTCCGTGACTCCTTGAGCTGGCGGCGATCAGAGAATGCTTGGCTATGTATGCGATGGGCGAGGAACTAGGCATCACTCGTGTATCGCTTGCACGGTCGTTACCCGTGGGGTGATGATGAGAGCCAGAGTATGTGGATGGTCCCTAGGGGAGGCCATGGTGCGTACGGTTAAAATTGAAATTAATGGAATTATTCCTGGATTTTTTATTTTGTACTAAATGGTGATTTTTAGCGTATGTGGGAAAATTATGATTTTCGAGAAATGGTATTTTTCTCAGATTTGTGTTTTGGTCATCATGTGCATGCATAGCGTTAGTTGTTTTAATATATTTATTGTCTTGGAGCATTTTGGATTTTACTTACCTGCGGTACCATCTTTTTGGTACTGTAGATTTTGATGTAGGTTTTGAGGAGGCTGAGCCCGAGGATGCGGCTCTTCCTAAGGAGTAAGGACATTGGCTATTTTTGTATTTGAAGATTATCGTTCGCTTATGCTTATTGTATTTGATTTGATTTGATGTTGATTTGTAAACAAAAATCGTATTATGTTGACATGTGGATTTTCAGCATTTTTGTATTGTATTAAACTCTGGTACTTAGTTATTTGACTTAACATTTCCGCTGCTTAATGTTTATTGTACACGTGTTGCATTGCACACACTCAGCACATGTCGATGGGGTGTGTGACCGTGTCGTCATCATCTCGACATCTCGATTTCCGTGTGTGTCCGTACATGAAAGTTGGAGACGCCACAGGTGGTATCAAAGCGGTTTGGCTCTGGGTAAAGCCACGTGTCCCTTAGGTGAAGTACCAGAATTTTTTAAGCTTGATTTGAAGTAGTTTTGAAATTATGTCATTTGTGTATGATGTATTGTTTTATTTGTTTTAATTGTTTTATGTTATTTATTTATTTTAAATTGTTTTATTATATTATTTTGCATTCTAATCGGAACTAAAGTGAGGTTAAGGTTTATGCTTTGACAGAAAATGGTAAGGCTAAGGAGACAAGATAAGGAACCTATGGAGGAATTGTCTCACGGCGAGATTGATAATGCCATTGCCAGAGCTTTGACTAGAATGGCAGACCTCTTTCATCAAAATATCAGACCGCCACCAGTTGATCAAAATTTGGTTATGCAAGTGGGGTTCTTATGAGAGGTTCCTTAAGCATAGGACCCCTATGTTCTTTGGAGTAGAAGATCCACTCCAAGCTGAAAGTTGGATCAATGGAATTGAGAGGACGTTTGAGATTTGTGGGTGCACGGAAGCTCAACAAGTTTTGTATGCTAGTTATTTGTTGCAAGGCGAAGCAGCAAATTGGTGGAGAGTGAAGCTGAATCTCCTGGAGAGAGAGTTTGGATCTTTAGCTGCTGTGTCTTGGCAGTGTTTTAAAAAGGTGTTTGATGATCGATTCTTCCCTCCTGCTGTGAGAAGGCAGAAAGCTCGGGAATTCAATAATCTGGTTCAGGGAAATATGACTGTGGACCAGTACTCTCGTGCTTTCTTGAAGCTTGGGTATTTTTCGCCCCATCTTATTGCCATTGAGGAGTTGCAAGTGGAGCTATTTCAAGAAGGTCTGCGTCCTGAGATACGGAGATTCTTGATTTTTCAGCGAATTTCCTCTCTCCATGAGTTAATTGATCTAGCTACTATGGTGGAGCGAGAAAATAGTTTGGCTGTAAGCTCCCCTCCAGGCCAAAAGAGGAGGAGTTTTGCTGGAGAAGGTAGCAGTTCTGGGTCTCCACAGAAGTTTGTTCAGAGGACTGGGTCTCGATCACAGGCAGCCCCTGGTGTACATATGGGAGGTCGAGCTCCAGTTTGCCCCAGGTGTAATAGAGCTCATGAGGGCGAATGTCACCCTAATGGGATCCGATGTAGCCAGCCGAGACATCTATATCGTGAGTGCCCTAACCAAGCTCAAAGAAGTCGAGGGGGTCGACGTGGTGGAGGAGCTAATTAGAGGCAAATGGTTCAAGCCAGAGTTTATTCAATGACCCCCGGAGACGTTGATTATGAGTCGCTAGCTACTCAAGATGCTGGTGTGATTATAGGTATGAGTTTAATTTAATTTTTAGATTTCGTGTTTGGTGTAAATTATTTGCTTGAATTTTTTTGGGTGTATGTGTGCTTCAGGAAGAGTTCGCCTCTATGATTTTTATGCTTGTACGTTGTTTGACTCTGGGGCGTCTCAGTCTTTTATATCAGCCACCTTTGCGCGGCTGTGTAACTTGGTCACGGAACCCTTACCCCAATATTTGGTTGTGGCTCTTCCTAATGGAGAGATTGTGTGTTGCTCCAAAATCGCGTTGGGTTGTCCTTTGGATTTTGGTAGAAGGAAGCTTGATGCGGATTTAATTGTTTTCAAGTTGTTGGGATTTGATATTATTCTTGGTATGGACTGGTTGTATCGGTATTCTGCAAGTATTAATTGCAGAAATCGGATGGTTAGCTTTCAACTTCCGGATGGGGATTACTTTGAGTATGTGGGAAGTAAGCTAAGAGCGAAGCCAACAGTTATATCAGCAATGCAAGCGAAGAAAGATATAGCTTGTGGGGCGGATGCTTTCCTAGTCCAAGTGGTTTCTTCGTCATCTGGAAATAAGACTTTGATGGATATCCCCATTGTTGAAGAATTTTCTGATGTCTTTGTAGAGGATTTGTCTGGGTTGCCTCCAGTTCGTGAGATGGAGTTTGTTATTGATTTGGAACCTGGAGCAGCTCCAGTGCACAAGGCTCCATACCGTATGGCACCAGCTGAGTTGAAAGAGTTGAAGATTCAGCTGCAAGAATTGGTTGACAAGGGGTTTATTCAGCCGAGCACTTCGCCATGAGGAGCACTAGTTTTATTTGTTAAAAAGAAAGATGGTACTCTCTGGATGTGCATTGATTATAGAGAACTTAACAAGGTGACCATCAAGAATTCCTCTTCCGAGAATTGATGACTTATTCCTGAGATTTGGAGGAACATGCTTATCACCTTCGTTTGGTGCTTGGGAAATTGAGGGTATATCAGTTGTATACTAAGTTAAGTAAATGTGAATTTTGGTTGGAAGAAGTTAAGTTTCTTGGGCATGTGATTTCACGAAATGGAGTGGTTGTTGATCCTAGCAAGGTGGAAGCTGTTTTGTATTGGCCACGTCCTTCAACAGTGCGTGAAATTCGCAGTTTTTTGGGACTTGCTGGATATTATCAAAGATTTGTAGAAGGATTTTTTCGATTATCCGGACCTCTCACTGCGTTGACTAGGAAGAATGTTGAATTTATTTGGTCAAATAAGTGCGGGAGAAGTTTCCAAGAACTGAAGAGAAGATTGACAACGGCACTAGTATTGGCTCTTCCGGAGTCAAAGAAGCCATTTGTGGTTTTCAGTGACGCATCTAAGTTTGGGTTTGGGTGTGTTCTTACGCAAGAAGGACGAGTTGTTGTTTATGCATCTCGTCAGTTGAAAGATCATGAAAAGAATTATCCTACTCATGACTTGGAGTTGGCGGCAATAGTTTTTGCTCTCAAGATCTGGCGTCATTTTCTTTATGGTGTGGTGTGTGAAGTTTACACCGACCATAAAAGTTTGAAGCATTTATTTTCCCAGAAGAATCTCAACATGAGGCAAAGGCGTTGACTTGAGCTGATTAGTGACTACCAATGTGAGATCAAGTATCATCCAGGTAAGGCAAATCTAGTCACTGATGCGTTGAGCTGAAAATCAGAATTTTTAGTTGAGGCAGAATCTTTAGGTGTGGACTCTCTTCTTTGTGGGATGAGAACAGTTCTTATTGAGAGTTCGCAGCAAGAAGAATTATTATCCTCAGTATTGGATGTCCGAGTTGATGATTTTGAGGAATTAAAGACTCTTCAAAGAAAAGACCCGAAGTTACTGGATATCAGGAAGAAAGTCAGGAAGTCTAAAGGACCTTCACATTTCAGTTTGGATAAGGATGGCATTCTTCGGTTTCGGGATCTTAAAGTTATTCCTCGAGATTCAGAATTTAAGGAGCGGTTATTGGCTGAAGCTCATGCAGCTCCTTATTCAGTTCATCCTGGTAGCACGAAGATGTATCGAGATTTGAAGAAAGATTTTTTATCGGAAGGGATGAAGACTGATATTGCCCTGTTCATTGAAAAGTGTGGCACTTGTTGCCAAGTGAAAGTCGAGCATCAAAGACCTGCTGGTAAGCTTCAACCACGTCCTATTCCTGAATAGAAGTGGGATGATATTACTATGGATTTTGTTGTGGGTTTGCCAAGGACTCCAAGAGGAAATAATTCAATTTGGGTGATTGTGGACAGGTTGACCAAGAGTGCTCATTTCTTGCCTGTAAATAATGCTGACTCTTTGGGTAAATTAGCGCGGTTGTATATTAAGGAGATTGTGAGATTGCATGGAGTACCCAAGAGTATTGTGTCGGACAAAGACCCGCGGTTCACGTCGCGTTTTTGGAAGAGTTTGCAGGCAGCGCTAGGCACTAATTTGAAGTTCAGTACTGCTTATCACCCTCAGACTGATGGTCAATCTGAGCGTACTATTCAGACTTTGGAGGATATGCTGAGAACGTGTATCATGGAATTTCAGGGAAGCTGGAAAAATCATCTACCGCTTATAGAGTTCTCTTATAATAATAGCTTCCATGCCTCCATTCAGATGGCTCCGTATGAAGCGTTGTGTGGGAGGAAGTGCAGATCGCCTTAGTGTTGGGATGAAATCGGTGAGAAGAAATTAATTGGGCCTAAATTAATCCAAGAAATGCAAGAGCAGGTCCGAATTATAAGAACTAAAATGGCAGCAGCGCAGAGCCGACAGAGAAGCTATGCAGATTCAAGGAGAAGAGACTTGTCTTTTGAGGAAGGTGATTGGGTTTGTCTCAAAGTCTCTCTTATGAAAGGCGTTAAGCGCTTTGGTAAGAGAGGAAAGCTTAGCCCAAGGTATGTTGGACCTTTTTAGATTTTGGAAAAGGTTGGGGCTGTTGCTTACAGAATTGCCCTGCCAGAGTATTTTGGAGAAATTCATGATGTGTTCCATGTGTCCTCGTTGAAGAAAAGTTTTGGTCAGCAAGAACCGCGTTTTGTCGACCCAGAATGCATTCGACTTTAGCCTGACCATAATTATGAGGTTGCCCCGACGCAGATTGTAGATTGGAAGGAGCCAAGGTTGAGATCTAAGTCGATACCTTTGGTGAAGGTAGCTTGGGGTGATCCGTTGGCTCAAGATTTCTCTTGGGAAAGAGAAGCGGACATGATGGAGCAATACCCGTATTTGTTTGGATAAATGGCGGTATGTCTCTTAAGCATATCTTTTTGTCGCATTTCATGCCTATCTCTAACATTGATGTTCGACCCTACAATTTCGAGGACGAAATTTATTTTAAAGGGGGGAGGTTGTAACACCCCAATTTTTACGTGCTTTTTATTGAAGGGCTTTTTAATTTAATATTTGATTTTAAGCCGTTTAATTTAATTTAAACGTGTTTATGTGAGATTATTTTACGATTTTTAAATCGAGAATTATTTTAATGTGCTTTCATAATTTTAATTAGTGTTCTACAATTAAATCACTTTTTATTTTAAAGAATGATTATTATTGGAATTTAATATTTTATTTTAATTAGTTTTAAGTTTAAACTAATTTATTAAATTTACTGTTTTAAAAATAGTTATTTTGAGGATCAGTTGCGACTCAAAAGTTGTGAGGATTGGACCTCATTTCTTTTCCTCACCTTTTCTTTTCCTCCTTTCTTTTTCCTCTTCCTTTTCTTTTCTTTTTCTTCTTTTCCTTCTATTTTCCCATTCGGACCCCCTCTCCCGCTCGACACTCTCTCTCTCCTCTCTCCACGCCATTCTGCTCTTTAGAATCCAGCGCTGCCGCCGGCTGTCCATGGCTCACACCGCCGGCACCAGCCGACTCCCCAACTGCCAGCGAGTCTTTCCTTTAAATCTCAGGCCGGCTAACGCCGCCCTTAGCTGTCGCGAGCCGTGCGAAGCCACGAGCTTCATTTCGTCCCACTGCCGTCATCCGGCCACCATTGGCCACCATTTCTTTACCACTTCATCACCGGCCTCTTGTCGTCCTAACCCACCCAATTCCAACTCTGATCCGTCACCAGAGCCACCTCCACAAGCTCAAGCTCCGATTTCACATTTCTGGCCTTCCACTGGAGTTTCGGCCGCCACCCACGGCCAATCGTTACTTCCACTAGCTTCACCACCTCCCATAGGCCCTACCCTATCAATTTCAAGTCTTCGTTTGACTCCGTTGGAATTTGGGTATACTGTGTATTTCAGCCACAGTGTTTTTGCATTGCTATGTTGCTTTCCAGCCGCCTTTTGCACCTCCGTGATCCTCCTAAAATTATTATATAGCACTGTAAGTATTTCTCCAAAGGACTTTTAAGACTTAAGTATATTTTTGCACTAACCTATTTTATAAACTGTGTTTTGGTTATCTGGTTGTACTGATAACTGTTGGTTGTTGGTAATTGGTTGATTTCATGGCATTGTTCATGCATGCGTGGGTGTGTGTTTTGAGAAACTGTGTTTAAGGCATTTCAAGTGCGTGTGTATCACCCTCAAGCCGAGATGGGGTATTATCTCGGTGGAGCTCCTCTGGACACTCGGGAGCGGAATATACTGAGTGTCGTCTCCTGGGGCTGTCGTCATCATCCTGGCCTCTCGATGGGGTGCGTGACCATGTCGTCATCATCCCGGCCTCTCGATTTTCGTGTGTGTCCGTACGTGGAAGTTGGGGGCGCCACATGCTATGTTACTATTGATTTTGATTATGCATTCATGATTTTACTACCATGCATGCACCATTAACCTGTGTGGAAGTTTCCTGTTAACTTGCTGAATTTGTAATCAAATCTCACCTTGGTAGTCCCAACTACCATTCCCCCTGAATGGCAGACGATGTGTCAGGATCAGTGCAGGGAGCAGACATTGGCAGACTGGAGGAGGTTGACTAGATGCAATGCGGAGTTTGCAGCCTCTATAGTTAGGTCTTTAGATAGTATTCTGGCATCGTTAGTCGAGTTATGCGAGTTACTCAATGAACTTGCCCGATAGTGTATTTTTGGCAATGTAATTATGGAGTTAGGTGTTCATTGTTTTGAGATTACAGTCTTCGGAGAACTGTGCTGTAATCGTGGATGTTTATTCTGTTAGATATGGATGGATTATGTTTTAACTATTTGGGATATTATAAGTTTGGTGCATAGTATTGCTCAAGAAAAAAAATTATCCACTGTGAATATTGCAAAATGCTAGATACATGTGAGGAACGTTGCATCTTATATGTCATGAACGGGGGCAGGTAACCTTGTGTTGCATGTCCCGACGCTTCGGATGTTCGTCCGGTCCCAAGAGGAATCTGGGGGCGTCACAAATTAAATGTAAGACAGTGCTGGTGGTTGGAGCTAATAAAGGATTATGACTGTACCATCAACTACCATCCCGGCAAGGCTAATGTTGTAACAGATGCCCTCAATAGGAAGTTTTCTTTTGGTACCCTTGCGAGCATGTACACCTCTCAGAGATTTATTCTTCTGGATATGGAGAAGCTTGGAATGGAGATAGTGAGGGATGTACAGGCAAGGTTGAGTACCTTGGTTCTTAGTCCTACAGTATTGGACTAGATTGTTTCTTTAAAGATGGGTCCCTGCGATTCAATGGGAGACTTTGTGTACCAGCAAAGAAAGAATTACGGGATCCACTACTGAGGGAGACACACAGGTCATTACACTTAGTGCCTCTGGTAGCACCAAGATGTATCCAGACCCGAGACAACATATTGGTGGAGCTGAATGAAGAGAGATGTATATAATTTCGTGGTTCACGGCCTGACGTGCCCGATGGTTAAAGTCAAGCATCAAAGGCCTTCATGGACACTACAACTAGTGTCGATCCCAATTTGGCCATGGGGACAAGATTAACATGGACTTCGTGACACCCAGGTAGACAAGATTCAGCATGAGCGATCATCGATAGGTTGTCCAAGACAACTCACTTCATCCCTATTCAGATGACCTATTTGATGAGCAAGCATAACTGTATGTCCGGGAGATAGTCAGACTACATGGGATTCCATCCAAGATCGTATCAGAATGAAATTTGTGGTTCACGTCAGTATTTTGGAGGAGTGTGCGAAATAATCTAGGAATAGATTATTTCTAAGGGTAACTCCCATGAAAGGGGTGATGAGATTTGGAAAGAAAGGTAAGCTGTAACGCCCCCAGATTTTCGCTTGGGATCGGACGGACATCTGAAGTGTTGAGACATGCAACATAAGGTTACTTGCCCCCATTCATGACATATAAGATGCAATGTTCCTAACATGCATATAGCATTATGCAATATTCGCAGCGGATAATTTTTTTTTTTAGCAATACTATGCACCAAACTTATAATATCCCAAATAAATAAAGCGTAATCCATTCTTAGTTAACAAATAAACATCCACGATTACAGTACAGGTCTCAGTAGACTGTAATCTCAAAACATGGGAGACCAGACTCCATATTTACATTACCAAAATACACTATTGAGCCAGTTCGTCGAGTAACTAGCGTAACTCCACAACGAGGCTAGAATACTGTCCAAAAAAACTAACTATGGAAGCTGTATGCTCCACATCGTGTCTGTGGCATCTAGTCGACCTCCTCCAGTCTACCAGTGTCCGCTCCCTGCTCTGATCCTGACACCTTGTCTACCATTCGGGGGGAATGATAGTTGAGACTACCAACGTGATATTTGATTACAAATCTCATCAAGTTAACAGGAAACTTTCACACAGGTTAATGATGCATGCCTGGCAGTAAAAGCATGAATGCATAATCAAGTCGTAATGTAAGCATAGCATAACTTGACATAACATGGCATGAAATACGAAGCATAACGTGACTTGACATAACTTAAACTGAAATTGAGACATAGCTTGACGTGACATAAACTTGAGATTTGACATGAACGTAACTTAAACATAATATAACGTGAAACATCACTTGAACGTGAAATACATGAACTTGGAATCTTATTCAATAAACTTAATCATTAAAGTGACCATATGGGTGCTACACGGATCCCCTTGAGCCGTGTGTCCCTGCCAATTACCGCATCACAACACAGGTATCTAGACCAGCTGTGAGTGCATTAATACGTACTCCACAGTTGTTATGGCCCCACATATTCTACGTGTCACAATTGCTGTGTCTCACGTAGTGTATGCTCCATAGTTGTTATGGCCCTCTACTTCATACTCCCCAGTTGTTGTGGCTCCATGAATTGTTTGTGTCATACTTGCTGTGAACACACGTAAAATAAAGTATGGCTCCATCGGCGTTAGTGCCTGGCGCGCTCCGGTGACCAGCTAGTTAGGCCTCATTCGCAACCTGTTGATTGTACTTCGTCAACCCAGGAAATTTCACACCTATTTAAACACTCCATCGTGAACAAAGGAGTTCCACTAGGATATTACCTCATCCTAGCGCTTAGAGTCGTGATTGACATGAATAACTTAACAAGATTGATGAGACAAGATGACATGAATACAAAAGACAGAAGTCCTGACGTAGCGTAACATGACATGAACGTAAGATGACTGACATGACATACTTTGAGACATGAGTGTAATAGACAACATTTCATAACATGACATATGTGTAACAGATTTTGTAACATGGCATAACATGTAACAGATAATATTTCGTAATATGGCATAACATGTGACAGTAAATATTTTGTAACATGGCATAACATGTGACAGTAAATATTACATGATATGACACACATGTAACCGATGGTAGACATAATGTGATATACTTGCAACAGATAGTAACATGTGACAGAATATATTATATAACAGATAAGTATTTCTTGACAGAATAATTCGTTTAACAGATAAACATGTAATGACATGGCATGGCATGGCATATATAACAACATAAAAATATAAACTGTAGTTTCCTTACCCATCACACATACATTGTAAACTGATAGTAAGTTAAGAGCTAACTTACCTTGATCGTCGCGTTCTATGAGAACAATTCGCGAAATTCGAGGAACTGTAAGAGGGTATTCTAACAGTTAGAAATTTAATTAATAACAATTAGAAATGTAAAAGGAGACAACTTAGAGTAAAATTACTATTTTACCGCTAACTTAAGGATTTCACATCCTAAGTCAACAAATTACCAAAATTTACATTCCTTATGTAAATTTTGTCCTAAACTCAAATATCAACTCAGAAAAAATTAAAACCAAACACAACTATTAAAACTCTATAGGTCCAAAACTTACATAGGCTATATTACCCTTGATTTGTTGCAATTTCTTCAAATTTTAAAAACTCATAATCAAATCAATTTTTTTTTTGCAACAAATATCTTTCCATCCTAAGTTTAAAACACACTTCAAATATCCATTAAGAAAAAGCTAATCATCAACACCAAACTTTTTGTAAAAAGATCCAAATTTTAACCTTAATAAAAACATCTCCAATAATTTCAAAAAAATCAAATCTTACTTCTAACATATTCACAACATCATCCTAAAATAAACCATACTTTAAATCATCAAACAAAAGTCATCAAAAATCACAAAACAAAACTTGGAATTTTTGGTTTTACACTTAATCTAAAAACAGAAACTTTTCTCTAAACTAGCTTTGATAAATCTCTTGATCCATGGCTTAAAGAGATGTGATCTTCAAACTAAAGCATCCCATGGTTTAAAAATGTGTCCTAAAGAAGATCCAACCATAAAACTTAAAATCACATGGCTAAAACTCAATAAAACATGAATCTAACTCAACAACATCAAATCTTAGGCCTAACCACAATCCTCTTGCATAGAAAAATCAAATCTTTGGAGCTAATACTAAATATCTTAAAACTAACATCCCAACATGCAAATAAGAGACTTAGAATCATCACATAAAAATATCAAAGCCTTTGGAGTAAAATTAAACCACGAAATATTCAAACTTTCCCAAAACAGAAATTGTTTTTCCACTTCCAGTTTTCAAGTTTCTAGATCTAAGGAAATCTATCATCAAAATTTTTAGTCATGAAATAAAACCTCAATGAACATTCATAAACACATGCTAACAACACTCCATAAACTTTTCGGACCAGGATATTTCCATTAACTTTGTCAAAAACTCCAAAACATAACATACTCTCCAGTTTCACGCCCCGAATGACCTTTCCATGGTTAAAAATACTTTTTACCGATCAAATGAGCATGGAAGGAGACAAATAATATATTCATGGAAAATAAACTCAAAGAAGAATAATTTTTATGAAGGAGTTATCATGTGAAAATACTTACAAAGTGTTGAAAAGAGCCACACAAAAAGGCTGTTTTTGAGTTTCTCTCTAAGAACGAGGTGAAAAGTGATGAAGTAAAAGAAAGGGTGCCTTGCACGCCTCTAGACATCTGAAGGGTGAGGTCTGGGCTTGAATGACCATTGATTAGAGGTGGCTATGTGACATAAAGTGAAGGGGGAGTGGGCTGCTGCTGTTGCCTTCTAGAAGGGGTGTGATGAGGTGGCTCTTTCCCTCACATCAAGGAACTATTTGGGGCAGCCAACGGCAGTGGATGGTCTGCCATGTGGGGGGAGAAAAATTCTTCAAGAACCTTTGCCAAGGTGGCCAAATTCATGGGTCATGGTGGGCCTCAACCAAGTGGGCTTCAATTTGGGTTTTAAAGGGGGTTTGGTTAGGGTTTGAGATGCTATCAAGTCCAAAACCAATTTTTCTTGGCCCAATCAAATTTCCAAGGTTTAAAAGGTTGGATAATGATGTCATAACAAGAATTTGAGAAATTAATAGCATGTGAAAGTAATTTAATCAAGTGATTAAACACAATGCTAGAAATCGGATTAAAAAGGATTTGGAGGCCAACTTTAGGGTTTGGGGAAACCGTTTAGGGTTTCGATTTCAACCAAGCTTTTGAGGTTTCAATTAGATTCCAACCATTTAAGGTTGAAACCCTCTTTGATCTGACACAAAATTGGTTAATCAGATGAAAAAGAATAGGGTTTCGCTTAAGTGGCATGATCTCACATTTTCCGTCATAATCCAACTCATTGTTCCTCCATGAGCCAAGTGTCTAATACTATTCACTATGTGTTGCTAAGATCTTGCCAAGTATCCAAATAAAACTTCTCTAACCTAATTTGGACATTCCACACTGTGATTTTGAAAACACTGCACTTGGTACGCTTATTGAGGTTACTATTCACTCCAAAAAACATATAATAAAATTAGTACTAAAAAATTCTAAATATTCATATTAACCTATAATGAAAATCGTTTACCGAAATTCAACCCAGAAGTACCCCTAAAAATAAAATCACAGTTTCAAACAGGTGTTTCGTCCGAAATTATGAAAATGGGTTAATACGCCATAAAATCATAAATAATCAACTGAGTCTAATGGCATAGACCACAACGTATTCTGACATTTCTAACTATCTCAAATAATTCAACTCATATTTCTAGCACCATAATGAGTGATAACACTAACTATGTGGATAGACTAAAATCTACGCGATTGGTCGATTCGTGAAAACTTATAGGGTTTTCACAAGATTTCTAAAGTCAATAGAAATTCCACTAATGAATTCCTAGCCGGTTGTTACATAAGCTAACTCCCAGATCTATTGGTCTGTTTTAGATCCTGGGAAGAGTAGAAGTAGTGGCTTACATACTTCCACTCCCTCCACAATACTTGGCCATGCACGATGTACTTCACCTCTCAATGCCTTGAAAGTGTGTGCACGACCCTTCCCATGTGGTCGAGTACGTGCCTTTTCGAGTATGCAAGGGTTTCTCCTATGGAGAAGCACCAATTAGGACCCTAGATCGGAAGGCTTAAATGCTCTTTAGGAGAACAATTCCGATGATCAAAGTGTTGTGGAACCACCACACCAAACAAGGGGTGACGCGGGAGCATGGGGATAGTACGAGGAAAGAGTACTCCACCTTTTTCTTTGAAGTACGTCAATCTCGAGGACGAGATTGTTTTTAAGGGGGGTAGAGTTGTAATACCCGAATCCTACTACGTGGGTTCTTACGTCATTTCTTTTAATTTAATTTCTTAAGTCAAATATTTTTGAGATAAAGATTTTTATGATTTTAATATTTTATTATTTTATTATTTTATTTTAAGATATGCGTGTTTTCTTTTCTTTTTTTATGAGGGTCATTAAAATAACTTAAGAGTGTATTTGTAGATCTTCAAAATATATTTTCTAAAGCCCTTACCTTTTTATTTAATTGAAGAGTGGCCCAAATATTATCCACCATAGGATAAACATATTTTTTTTCTATGGACTAATCCACACCATCCAACCCTTTAGCTTCCAAGAGAAGCTTTGATTTATTTCTCCTTATGGCAGCCGACTTCTCCACATGCCATTCGGACCTCTCCTCTCTTTTTCCTCTACATGCCGACTGCAGCTTCCTGGACAAGCCAAAGATAGATCTCCTTCAAGCCCTAAGTGTAAGTCTTTCCATCCACACAAAAGTGACCCTCTCGGTTTCCTCCAACCCGGACGACCTCTCTCCCTTTCTCCAAGCCGAATCTCTAGTCTCTCTCAACTTGGGTTTCGGTTGAAGCTCCTTTCAAGAGGATGGATTTAGTGGCTTGGGTCTTCAGTTTTTCCTTCTCCTCTTCCGTTCGTGGCTTGCTAAACTAGGTAGTGCTCTGTTCTTCTAATTCTTCTTGTGATTATGGGACTGCCGAGTGAGTTATGCCATGTATTGGGAGTTCAGATTTCCTATGCTGGCCGACTGCTGTGTAGTAATTTCTAAGTTAATTCCTCTTTTGATCTCTCTAATAGTTGTGGTAACTGAATAGAGGAATGGTGCTTTGGGGTGTGTTGTTCCATGTTCTGTTTTTCTGGAATTCCAGCCGTGTTATACTTGGTTTTTCTAGGTTTCCAGCCAAGCATGTACTCTGTGATCCCAGCCGAATTATGCTCTGTTTTGGTGTGTGTTCCAGCCGTGGGTATGCTCTATTGGTTCCAGTCGAGTGTGTGTTTTTCTGGTTGTTCCAGCCGTGTTTATATCTTGTTGATTTCAGCCATGTGTTATATCATGTTGGTTCCAGCCGAATGTGATCTTATGCTACCTTGTTGAGTTTCTTCTTGTGGCTTATTAAGCCTAAGCCTGTTTTAATTATGTCGAAACCTCATCTTTAAGTGTTATTTTTTGCCTTGGTTCTAGCCGTGTGTTTTACAAGGCACCTTGTGGTAGTGTTCCCATACATTTTATCAAGTCAAGCCATGATTTAATTTTGTTAAAGCCATGCCTTTATGTGTTACATTAATGAAGTTAAGGTTTATGATTTTAGACATAGTTTCCTTAAGGTTTATGGCCTAAGTAAGCCACTAAGAATTTTAATTAAGCTAGTAAGCTTGCTTTGAGAATTTTAAGTTACCAAGTCTTGTACCCTTTTTATTTATGCTATGTTTTTAGAAAAAATATGTAATGTTTTCTTAAGTTTTTTATAACTCAATTATTGTTTGATTATATGGTTAAGATTCTTGGTTAAGGGAGGGATGTTTAAAAGCATGAAGGTGATATGGCTATTGGCTGTCCAACGGTTTCCAAAAATTTTCTGCTATGCTTTTGTGGGAACCTAAATCAGCCCAATCCATCCCTTTGTTCAAAGTTTTGCTTAGCTCAATTAAAGATGGATTTTAGCATGAAAAACCCTTGAAAAAGAAGTGACCAAAAATCAACCCTTTGTAAGCCTTGACCCTTTTATTGGAATTACCTTCCAAAAATGATATTTCAAAGCTGTCAAATGCCTTTCTTGGTGAAAATTTTCAGATTTCAAGCAAACGTCTTGTTCTTCCCTTTTTAAATAATTCCTACCATTTATGCATTTTAATCTAGGATTTTCCATCTACCTTTCATGTAGAAAACATTGGCCTTTAGAAGAGATAGCTAGCATGTTAATTATTTTCATAAGTTTCTTTAAATTGTTTGAAAGGAAGATTTTAAATGTTTTGGCTTAGTGCCATGCTTGATGGGTAGACGAACGGGGTTAAGGGAACGTTTAATTCCAAGTTGGAATTTAAGTGAACATGTGAGCATATCGATTCGTAAGGCTTAAAGTAAGGTGGATGTTAATATATCTACCTCATTTTATTGAATAGGATTAGGAGTCTACTTTCAAGTTCAAATGGATTCGCTAATAAGGCTCGTAGGTAAGTAGCTATGACCATGCTTCTTACACTATGCTTTCTTTATGAAATAATATATCTCTCATGGTAAATGTTTCTCTAATGGAAAGGGTAAATAAATATAGTATGTACAAGCCCTTCCTTGATAGCCCCTATTAAGTATCCTATCGATTATAATTGCATGTACATGTATAAGGTAATGCATGCATGTAGGTTCTAAGTCATGAGATTTCCATGCATGTTCTCTCAAGAAACTTATGATTATTCCTATATGTAGTATATCATGGAAAATGCATCTTGCTCATGAAAATACATATACATTGAACTAAGAAAGATGATGAAAATGTTTAAATGTAAAGGAAAGGAAAGGAAATGAATGTCTCATGTTTTATGCTTCAAGTGATGCTTTAAGGGAGTTTTAAAATGTCCCTATAAACTAATACTTTAAATGTCCCTGAGAACTATTGTTTTAAAGGATGCCATGAGTTGGCATTTTAAAGGAAATCTTAAAATGCCGTGAACTAGCATTTTAAAGGAAGTCCTGAAAAGTGATGTTTAAGCCTATGCTTTTTAAGCTCGTGCTTTTAAATTGAATGATGTTTAAGCTTGTGTGTTAATGGTATTTAAACTTGTGCTTTAAACGATGTTTAAGCTTACGTTTTTAAACGATGTTAAGCTCATGCTTCTAAATAATGAATAAGCTTCCAATTTTTTTTTAAATGATGTTTAAGCTTATAGTTTTAAATGGCATTTAAGTTCATGCTTTTCAATGAGAACTGACGTTTTAAAAGGTGTCTTGAAAGATGATGTTTAAACTCATGCCTCTCTCAATGATGTTTAAGTTCATGAATTTAAATGACGTTCCTTTCCTATGAATGAACTATTAAATGAAAATAAAAAGACTGAAATTAATGAAAAGACTAAAGGAATTAAAAGAAACGTAAGTTTCAATGAATAAAAATACGTAACGGCCACATGAAAGGAAAGGGGTACCCAATGAATGAATGGGCAGATTGCAATATCGGATAGTAGTATCTGGTAGTGCACCCAGTACTGCACCCTGACGGAATGGGATTCCAACCCATGGCCACGGGTGAATCCATGGGTTTAAAAAACCGCTAACCCTAGCACGCAGGGCGTAACAGTGTGCAATGGCCTATGAAAGTGAAAAGATGTAATGCATGAAAAGTATATATAGCATGAAAAGATGTAAAGCATGAAAACCATGAAAAGAACGTTTATGCATGAAAGATGTAAAGCATGAAAGATGTTTATGCATGAAAGCCTAATTATTTCTAAGAATGTTTATGCATCAAATGAAATGCAAATGTTTATGTATGCATGTTTTCTAAAGAAAAAGAATAAATGCCTAGTATGTTCATTGCATGGTGTACTACTTACTGAGTATTAGACTCACTTTTATTTTAAATGTTTTTAAGCGTTCAGGAAATGATGAAAAGACTGTGGAGCAAGGCATTACTACAAAGAGAGAGGCGGACGCTTAGTGTCTTCCCTGTTGATGAGAAAGAAAGAAAGAAAAAGAAAAATATGCTAAGAATAGGTACATACGTGGCGATGCTGCCCTTCGCGGGGCGGAGTCATTACACGTAGTGCTGTGAAGAGAGTACACGTCGATTGTACTCCATGAGGTAGGGTGACGCACCATATGGCGTGTGTGCCATAGTGGTGAAGTGGCGTAGTGCTGTGAAGGGAGTACACGTGGAATGTCCATGTGGTAGAGCGACGCACCATATGGCGTGTGTGCCATAGTGGTGATGTGGCGTAGCATGTGTAAAGAGAATACATGAGGAGTGTACTCCATGAGGTGCAGCAATCACCGTGTGGCGTGTCGCGAAGATAAGAGCGATTGCGTAGTTGATGGGCAAAGGGCTTGATGTATGGTGTCTGAAACTGTGAAACAGTGTCCCAAACTGTTTGAGATGTGGCCTATAGTCCAAGGCGACAGGTGTAGCCATGTGATTGGCTTATGGCTGGGAATAAGTGTGAAGTGGCTAGGAAGTATCAGAGCAGTGCAGCGGAAGCATGATTGGGCAACATCATGGAGTGACGTGGTCAATCATGGAGTTGTGCTGTGAAGTATGGCTGTAGTCCAAGGCGACGGGTGTCACCTCGTAGTGGGCCTATAGCCAGGAGTAAGTGCGAAGTGGCTGGAAAGTATCAGAGTAGTGCAGTGGAAGCATGATTGGGCAACGTCATGAAGTAACGTGGCAAAGTAGAAGTCATGCGTTGATGGGTTAGGATGTATGTGAGGTGACGTGACAGAGTCACGGTGTAGCTTGGGATTAGTCTCGAGCTATGTGGCTTGACGTAAGGTGTGTTCATGAACAGAGTCCCATCGTGCTAAGTGTTGGGATGAACTGTCATGAGGCACTGCTAGCATGAAGAGTCATGCTAGCCGGGCTATGAGAAGGTTGGTAACGGAGTATGGCATTCGCCATACGAATCTATGACCAATGTATTAAATGATGGTCTTAGGTGATAAAGGGGTAAGGTGGCTAGACACACGTACTGGACGGATTCACCATATGTAATGGGTAATCTGTCCATGGTTACACGGTGCTTAAGCCTAGGACTGGCTTAGAGTCGTGTAGCGTGTATGGATGGTCATGAAAATTAGAGTGAGCTAAGATACATAAAGGGAATGATGAGTGTACTGTCTAAGAATGGGATGCACGACTTAGTTAGTCTAAGTCATGTGTCGGAATGTGCTTAATAAGAAGAACGGGACAAAGGTCCTAGTGTCTTAATCCTAAGGTGAATCATGAGTTCACCCTAGTGAGTAAACTCGAAGTAGAACGTCAAGGTTGAAGGAAGTAGAGACCGTAATAGGTCTCCAAGGGTTTTATCATAGTAAAGAACATCAAAGAGCACGGGACAGAAGGAGAGTGTTCTAAGTAAAATATAGCTCTATTTCTAGTTCAGTTGCTTATGCACTAGATAGAGAATAACGTTAAGGTTATGTATGCATGTAGGTTGCCATCTAACACGCGCATGAATGGACTGCATGGTATGAAAGTAGCATAGAGTCCAGGTAAGTGTTACGTTCATGCTCTTCTAGAGTTTTTCTAAAGTATGAGAAAAAAAAAAAAAGAGAAACGCTTTTCTTCTAAAAGATGCTTTACGAAAGGACATGAAAGACGTTTTTAAAGAAAGCATGCTAAGTATTGAAAGGTATACGTACGTACGGCCCCTCTTCAGCAGCCCCTTTTTACGCACCCAAAAGTATTAATTGTACGCATGTGAATGGATGACTATATGGTGTATCTATTGTACGTATTTTCTAAAGAAAAGAAAGGCAGCTTCAAGGCCCGTGCCCTGAGCTTCAAACCGATGCTTAAGTGACGGGAAGAAAGTGTTTTAAAACTGGTCCCTGAGAACTGATGTTAAAATACCCCTATGAACTGATGCTTTAAATGATGCCACGAAAGACGATGTTTAAGCCCATGCTTTTAAACGATGTTTTCCATGAAAAGATATGTTTTCTCATGAAAAAGATGTTTTCTCATGAAAGCATGAAATGAAAGAAAAGAAATGAAATGAAATGAAAAGCCATGCCCATGCCCATGAATGAATGAAAGCTCCAGCTCTTTAGAGCTGAAATGAATGAAAGCATGAAAGAAAGAAGGGCATGTGGCATGAATGAATGTATGAAACTACGTAACGGTCACATGAATGAATGGAAAGGGGTACCCAATGAATGAATAGGAAGATTGCAATGCCGGGAAATAGTATCTAGTAGTGCACCCAGTGCTGCACCCTAACGGAAAGGGATTCCAACCCGTGGCCACGGGCGAATCCATCGACCCGAAAAGGCTGCTAACCCCAGCACGCGGGGCGTAACGACGTGCACTGGCCTATGAAAGTGAAAGAAAAATCATGTATGAATGCATGGCATTCTTCAAGAAATGAAGTCAGTGACGGGGGAACATTTTACGAAAAGAAAAGTATGTTTAAATAAGAAAGCCCCCGTCCACTGATATTTTCAAATGAAAGCATGTATGCACGTACGTATAGTATGTATGGAATGATGAATGCATGACTGAAAACCTATGTTGCTATATTTTAAGGGTATGAAGTAATGTTTACTGAGTATTTGACTCATTTTAGTATTTATGTGTGCCCCTTCCCCCCACAAGAAGCTAAATAGGCAGTACGCCCAGGAGGGACACAGCTAAAGGGAAAAAGCACGGAGGTCTAGGCATGGAGGTTTTAAATGTATGAAAGGCCTTTTTATATTAAGATTTATATTTTTCACTCTAAACCTCTTTTATTATTAAAGCACATTTTATTTTATAACGTATAGTCTTACACCCTAGGAAGGATAGTAAAAAGGTTTAAATAGGACGGTAATTCCCGTCGTCCTTTTCTAAAATATTTCTTAAAAAGACCCACCCCAAGGACGGGCGTTATAGCTACACACCCCTCGTACATGACAGGTAAAATGCTTTGCACCTAAGTACACTAGCAGTATGCAATATCGTAGTAGCGGAAAAATAAAAAAAGTCTGATATTCTAAGCAACGCAACAAGCAATTGCAAAGTACATGGTACCATACTAACAAAACATTAACCACATTGTCCATAATCATAAAACTGTACCATAAGATATAATATCCCAAAATAACATGTTCTAAAGTTTAGTCTCCCAAAACACGGGACCTCCTCAAAATATTGTCTCTCAAAAATTGAGATTCTAACCATAAGTACTTTCACAAAATAACTAAGTTCCCTTTTTCTTCATTGCTAAAGTCCCATCGGGAGCCATACACCAAGAAACTCCAGAAAAGGTGCCATTCTCTTCCTCTTGGACATGGGTGTCGTCTTTTATACCTATAAGAACTTCTACCATTCCGATTGAGGAATGGTAGTTGAAACTATCATAATGAGATTTTGAGAAATCTCAGCAAGTAATTACACAACATACAACAGTTAACGCAAGCATACAAGAGGTACATCATGAAATGCATGCATGGACATGTACTTGACTTATGTATTTGGCCATTTTCAAAAGACTTGTAACAGAGACTTTGACATTTTCATAAAACTTTATTGACTTTCTTTTTCATATTGATTCTTAATCAGAACTTTTATTATCTAAACATATCACAAGATTTTCATCAAGTTATCCTTATCTTATGGGCTCATATTCTTGTTCATAGGGTGGACACAACATGGCTACCCTCCTTGCACCACATGTTCCTGCTAGTTACCGTACCATCAACGGTCCGTACACCATGATGAATACGTCATAAACAGAGAATCATATTAACTTGACCTTACTAAGTCGAATTACATGCCTTATGCACCCACTAGCGTTAGGTGCTTCCTCACTCTGGCATTCTTTAAAAAGAATCCATTCGAGACTCGTCGACTATTCTTCGTCAACCTAGGGGTTACCACTCCATTCCTAAGCACTCCAAAGTGGATAGAGGAGTTCCACTAAGACCTAGCACTTGGGGTCATGATAAAACATTTAGACTCTTTTTTTTGAAAGACACTTTTCTTTGAAAATATTTTCCCAAAAGCATGTGACATGGAACTTAAGATATACATACTTATACTTGACATGTGACATATGGAATGCCATGCATGAAGTAACCAAGCATAACATGTTTAATTCAAGTCATGATAACATGAAACATCAAAACATATACGTGGAATCATGAGAACTTGCTTAGGCCGGAACACATAAGGGCAAAAATCATGAAATTCATCACTTAAGCATGATCCAATCTTCAAGCATATAATATAGGAATCAAAGCATAGTGAAACAACGCATGGAATCATAACATTTGACTAAGGTCAGAAACATCCAAGATATATTCAAGCCGAAACATCATGTTGCATAAACCTCAACCTTAATCAAGTGAAAACCAAAACTTATAGGAGTATTTCATGGCATTTTCATCACAATTTTGAAGCATATAATTCCTTCCATAGATTTACTCAAGATCAT
This sequence comes from Pterocarya stenoptera, assembly GCA_003123785.1. Lineage (NCBI taxonomy): Eukaryota > Viridiplantae > Streptophyta > Magnoliopsida > Fagales > Juglandaceae > Pterocarya > Pterocarya stenoptera. The sequence goes on from QEOT01124115.1 coordinate 79,856, forward strand.
ATTAGCATAATCAAACAAACAATCAAGAGATAACAAACAAAGCAAACTCAACAATGAAAGGATTTACACAAATATATACAAGTCTTAACAAGAGTAAGTTGAGTGTATACTTACAAAAATCCGAGTAAAGAAATACTAGCAAGCTGTAAATCTGAACATGCTATACTAGAAAGAGTAACTAAAAACCCTATCTCATGTTCTTGAGTGTGTGTGTGGATCTAGGGCATCACTTGCTCTTAACCCACTCGGCTTCTAGGGTTTTTGGGTTAAAACTCCTTCCTTTCACTCATAAAATAAAACAAAACCTAAGGTAAGCAAAGATACATGTAGTGGTCAAAAACATGGAGGATGAACTCCCATTTCTAATCGGCTTCAAGGGTTTCTTAAAAACCCTAAGACATTTCCAAGAAAATGTTAGAAAGTGTGGGTGTCCTATCATTTTCAAACTCTAGTATGATTTGAATCTCATTTTCGGGTTGAAAAAGTGACATGTGTGTGCAAAACATAAGAGGAAACCGATCCTTACCTTCTCTATCCTTAGTGGTGCCAAAATCTCTCCTTGAATAGGAAATCCTCTTGTTTGGTTGGAAAGAAAATACAAGAAAGTGAGGGAATCTTCAAGAGAACATGGGAGAATTGTGTAGAGAGAGTGAGAACATGCAAAAATCCGAAATTGGCAAAAAAACAAACCTTTGGGTGTGTGGCTTCTCTCCCCTTTTATAGAAAATTCCTCAATCCCTTTATTTAAAATCCATTGCATGCAAGACAAGTGGCATAGATTTCTTCTTCCTTTTCTCTTTAGCCGAAAATGCCTCTTTGAATTCTCCACTTTGATTGCATTGGGAAGGGACATCTTGTGGGTGGCATGCAGGGTTTCTCTTCCCTGACCAAAATTTCCTTCTTTTCCCTTTATGCCCTTCTTTTCCTTAAGCAAGTGAGTATTTCTTTAAGGGTAGCTTGGTAAAACATTACATGCCTCTTCCTTTTCCCCAACAAGTAACCTTTGGCATGGATGACAAGTGGCATTGGGCGTGTGCCATAGCCCTAGCCATCCCCTACTTCTTCTCTTCCCAAGTTGATGCTTCATCTTCTTAATGCTCATTCCCTAGGTGACCTTTCATGTACCATTCATCCAAAATAAACCAAATGACAAGTGGCAAGTGAATAGGGTGCTTGGGAGTGTGCTAGCCAAAATCTTAAGGGCATTTTTGTCCTTTGACCTAAAAGTCCCTTCATCTAATCTTCTAGAAGGTTAATGCATGCTTGACACTTGGCAAAGTCTAACTAAAATTCGAAATCCTATATGTCTCCCTTCGGTTTCCCATGCAAATCTTTTAGAAATGCTCCATTTCACTTCCCTAGACTTCCCTTCCCAAGATATCGACATTGGAGCTCGAAATTGGGCAAGACAAAGAAAGCCAAAAATCAAGTCAATGGATGCAGAATCTAGACCCGATGAGAACTCGTTTCAAGAACCTAGATTATATTAAAATCTAGACCTGTTGAAGAACCCGTCTCAAGAATCTAGATTACAAGGAGGAATGCCACAGAGGTTGTGATTTACCTTTGATAAGTTCAAAAGTTCAATAAAAAACAAGAGGAGTAAAACTCAACTCACAATGAATAAAATCATCAAATTTCATAAACTGATTAAAATGAGGCTACAAAGAGTATTTAAAGCAAAACCTAATTGAAACCCTAGCCCAAAATAAACCCTTGCTTCCAAAAAGTCCCTCGGATGAACAGTGACGCATGAATAGTACCGGCTACAGTAATTGCTACAGTACCTTTCTCCAGAAACCCTAATTCCTAAAATTGTAACTTTCCAAATAAGCCCTTAGCCAAAATACAAAGCCTTCCCAAAACCATAGTTCAAAAGAAATCAGACATATGTGGGCCAAATATCCTCAAGTCCACTTATTCTAAACTAATAAAATAAATACTTCAACGAATTAAAAGCCATCAATAACAATAGGCCCAAATAGTCTAAGTCATGTTTTCCACTGCTTGTATCAAATGAATTAAAATTGGATTTTCTTCATTCAAGCTCATCTTGAATGTTGGGCTCTTGCTAGACTCATACCAAGTGGATTGCACCAATCCTTGCATCGCCTCCATCATCTTCTAGGCTCTTGAGCTTGTAATTGGCCTATCTGACTTGCAAACGATCTATAAGACTAGGCCCACCTTGGTTCCCATCATTCATTCCATTCCTGCGGGTTCATATCATTTAGTATTTAGAGCTCGGTTTCCAATCAGATCTAATATTATCTTTTATTTCTTGCATCTTTAAATTTAATTCTAGGGCTTTATTGTTCAAGGGTTGTAAAAAAAAAATAGAAACAAAAAGTACGCTGCCAAAATTCTTAGGGTTTTGGGTTTGGCTGAAATTTGCATCTACTAGGGTTTAAAAATTCTAGGATTTCTTGCATCTCTAAGTTTGTCAATTGCTTGGAGTGCCGTTCCATTGATTTTCTTATATTTCATTGTCAATTCTTGTGTGTTTGAATTCAATTGCTTGATTTTCAATTGAATATTGCTGTTTATGATTGAATTAGAGAAAAGAAAGGAAAAGAAAAGAAAAGAAAAAATTGAAAAAGAAAAAGGGTAGCATTCTCATATGTTGCTACATAGTTACAACAAAGAGAAAGAAAGACATTTGTTGATTGAGCTTTATCATCAAAGGGGCTGAATACATCTTTCTAGTTGGTATCTTATTTTATAATTACTCATTCCCTCATATAAATTCCTTGAGTCTCGCGTCATTTTATTCCTTCCTTATTTGTTGTTCTTGTTTTTTGGATCTATATTACTGGTGGGAATAATACAAGGTTGTATTGTCTTGATTTTGTTCAACTAGTTCTTAAAGAATTAGAGCGGGAAAACTATTGAGGTAAAAGGCAAGAGAGTGTGAGACTATTATCGGGAAAAAGTCAATTAAGAGTGAAACACGAGTGGAGTGCCATTATTCGAGTGTAAACATGTAAGGGAGTGTGTGAGGTTTTCCATTAACATTCTTTTTGTGCAGCACATTATGATGTCTCATAGGAGTGACTAATCACCAAAGGGGATGGCAGATAACTCATCATTTGTGTTGCAAGCCATGCAACAACAGTTTGAGTGGTTGAACTTGGTGTTGGGTGAAGTGAGGGATAGGATGGATCAACGAGAAGTCCTGATCAGAAATTTGCAAGGTGGGAGAGATAGGAGGCAATGTGAGCCTAGTATTGAGATTGGGTATAAGAATGAAAAGTATAGGGAGCCTCTTGTTGCCAGGCGTGCTCTCAATAAACAAATTAGGATGGATGATACAGAGTAGAAGAGAGAGAACATTTTTCATACTAGATGCCACATCAATAACAAGGTATGTAATATGATCATTGATGTGAAGAGTTGTATTAATTTGGCTAGCACTACTTTAGTTGAGAAATTGAGTTTACCTACCTTGAAACACCCTAGACCATACAAGTTACAGTGGTTGAGTGATTGTAGGGAGGTTAGGGTAAATAAGCAAGTGCTAGTTTCTTTTTCCATT